>NW_019104497.1:3063959-3076231 GCF_001995035.1 Momordica charantia
CGTGTTCTGTTATGTGAATTTGTAGAAGTTTGAAGAACATTCATCCGAGGGTTTAAAAAAAAAAAATGGAAAATAAGAATGGAAGGAAGAATGTGGCTCTGCTCTGCTCTAGTTTTGTTGCTCTACAAAATTATGGTCTCTACAGAAAGGGCTGTAGAATTTTGCTGGGGATTGTAATTTTTCTTCTTCTTTTTAGTTGGTTTTTAAACAATGGGATGTAAAATAATGATATCGAATAATATCTTGGGATATAAATTTAAGAAATCTGTGAATGCTGTTACTTAATTTTTAATGTATAAAATTAAGTTCTTGTCTCGACGCTTAGTGGGTGGGAATTACGGGCGGCGAAAAGATGAACCCAAAACCAGAATCCGATGAGACGAAACAGAAGGGTTCTGTGATTATCCATAAACTACTAAACTTTAACATTTTTTTGTTACTTTTTGTAAAATCCATGTTGAAGTCTTGGAACATTTTTTTTTAATTTCAAAATTGAATTGAATTTTGTTTGTTTGGCCTTCAAATTTAAATTCATTTTTGGACAAAAAAAAAACTTTCCTTTCTAATCAAACGTCTCCACTGTAATGGACTTCCCAACAGAGGTTTCTTGCGAGTCTCTTCTGATTCTGTCAGTAAATCTGGGTCTGTTCTTCCCAAAAACTGAGAGCCTGAGAAAATGCAATCGTAAAGAATCAAAATGCAATGAATGAATCTTAAAAGAAAAAGCCACACGATTTCTCAGCTTTGAAGATGATAAAAGGATGGGACTTCGAAAAAGTTTTGAAACTGCTGCGGCATTTAAAACAAAAGAAAAAGGTTTTTGCAGATTTTGGAACATTTTATTGGGATATAAATTTTGTTCTAAAGTCAGTGCCATTTTGATAATTCCAACTTATTCTCCTCCTAACTTTATCTGAACAATGACCTGAATCCACTTTATATCCTTCTCAATCTTATTATCTTCCCTTTAAAAAAGATCCAGAAATCGGATGATATTGTAATTTTCTAACTTCCTTTTGAAAATTTTAGATAAGGTACGCGATCACAATGTTTATCCAACTATATTTACATTTTTGGATGGTTATTGAGTTTATATTTCATTTAATTATTGGATAATAGTTTTGATAATTAGAGCTCGTTATTGTTTTAGTAAAGTGACATTAAATAAAAAGATGGTGATTTTTTTTTTTTTTTGGGTTGGACGAAATAATAATCATAATAATTGAAAGCCCTAAATAAATAAATAGCTTAGTACTCAGAAGGATATTAGCATTGGCGTTGGCACATGCAGTTGCTTTGCTTTTTGGTGGTGTACAATGTTTGGAAGTGGTCTATGGACTATGGAGGGCTGTGCCAACAGACAACGGTACAATTAATTCAAAAACTTAATAATAATATTATTATTATTTGCCTTTTATTTTCAAATATTTTATATTTATTTATAAAATATTTTCAGAGCTCATGGGCCTTGCTCTACATCAGATTCCATCCCTCACATGCTAATTTTTTTATTTGTAACGGCTGCTTCTTCCTTTTTCGTTTTAATGGACTGCATCTACTTAATTAAAGGGTTTTCCTTTTTTTTCTTTTTTTTTTTACAATCTTTGGAACTTGTTATGTTTCATGTCCAAACAAAAGCTTATGTACCTTTTTTTGAGTAAAATATTGGAAAAGCAATTGAAAAGCTAAACATTCTTTAATTATTAATTTCACGTTATTATTCTATGCCTTATTATTTCTCCTCCCTTCAGCCATCATTGATTGAAACCGTATACACTCTTGACAGTTCTTTCTTTTAATTATTAAAGGGTTTTCTTTTGTTGGAGTATGCCAACATTATATCACATTGATTTGAATAGGGGAAGATCTCGTTACTATTGATAGAGTTTGATTTTCAATTGGCATGAAAAGAGTACGCCATGAATTGATAGTACAGGTACAATAAAGTTTGGACATAATTCTCGCACTCTTGCTTTTGGTTTCACTCAAAAAGGCATCATATCAATAGAAGTAATCGTTCTCATTTATATACCATGAATCACTTTCTTTCATAATTAATATGAGACTTTATTTGCACTCATTCTAATTGTAACATTCATAATATTATTTATAGCGAGACCATTTATGTCAGGGAAGAAATAAAGTTGAACACGACAACCAAGTTACATACCCACTTAAGGGGAAGAAACCCCACGAGCAAGGAAGAAATTCCAAATGGACCCAACTTAGAAGTTTGACGGATGAACGGAAGCACATGGCCCAGCCAACCAACGGCTGACCAATTGTTGACTGGTGGCTGCCCGACGTCCCGAAGGATGGGCCTCATACCCGATCGATGAGGTTCAGTAACGATTGATTGTCTTTTCTCCGTACATTCGACTCGCGATGATGCTACATTGGAAGCCTAAATAATTAGGTTTCTTAGAGAGAATAAAATTTGATTCAAATAGAAGAGAAAACTCAATCCTTTAGGTACATAGAAAACAGTACTCTCAAAATACATTATTCTTCATCCTCTAATTCTAATGTAAACGTCAAGGCATGTGTGACTAGCACCACACCAAATGTTTGTTCTTCTTTGTTTTGCACGTCAACCAACGGCCTAACCAAAATTTACCCATCAACAATTTTATTTTCGGTATATTTGCAAACAGGAGGTATCTCTACCTTTTTGAGAGGTAGAAACATTTGAAGATAGGTCAAAAAAGGGGGACACTTGGTAATGCAATTTGGCAAGTTGAGCAATAACAAAATGAATGGTGAAGTAGCTAGTGGAGTATGTAGCGGATAATGAATGGGAGAGGGTGTTTGGATCAACGACTCAAATTTGGAACATGATTACGATTTCATCTTTAACTTTGGTAAGTGGAAATCATAAGAAAAGAGCACAAATCATCTAACTCTGTGGTTGATAATTAATTGAATAATGCAAATAGAAACAGACTATTATTAATATGAGGCTTAATAGACAGCCATTACCATTTTAAAGATGTATATGAAAAGTGAGTCATTAACTATATTCTATCTTATCGACTGATTTCTGCATCATCTTTTAAAGGATGAGACATTTGTATGCTGTGTGATGAGACATGGAATGTTGCTTATTGTTTTAAAGTTCCTTAAGAAATAACTCTTTTAACACCATTGAAGAACCGCTTATTTATGCAGCAAAAAAGTATATAAAGTTTGGCCTTTTTCTTCTCAGATGGAAAAGCCTGCATGTGGTGGGTGCGAGAAGCATGAGAGGAGGACGGCAATGTTGTTTTAAAGAGACGGGCTCCACCAAAGAAAAAATTATTTCAGAGGGACAAAAACAAGTGCTTATAAATATTTTAGTACAACAAATGCGGTAACGTCCAACTCTATAAAAAGAGATCGAATGATCCACTCAGATTCGTTTGATTAATAATTTTATATAATTGAATGTATGCGAAAGAAATTAAAATTTATATTTTGTCTATAGTTTCAATTAGAGGGAATTGCACTGAGTAGTAAAAATTTTAAAATATGGGACTTATTTTTAAAAAAATTTAAATATAGTTAATTATTTTACTTATATCAGTAGTATATTAAACACTCATATCAATAACATATTAGATGTAAATCACATACATATGAAACTATAGTGAAAATATTAATAGTTTAGTAAATCACTAACTATTAACAATAATTTTATATAGTAATATAAATTACATACACTCATATCAGTAGTATATCAGATGTATATCACACACATATATAAGTAGTCAGATATATGACAGATGTATATCATTGGGGTAAAATTGTCATTTTGAAATTGGACCTCGTTTTTTTTATAGTGCTATATTTGAAAAAATTATATGTGGTTGATATTTTGTTAATTTTATTAAATATTTGACATTGTCCTTTTCAATTAAAAAGCAACTACATTTAATAAAAAATTGTCTTGTAAGTCCAAAGAGAAATTATTGCAGAGTTGGAATCTTCCGGCTCATTGTACTAAAATAAGTAGAGTGGTCATTGCAAAATTATCTCAATGTTTAACATGTATGTTATCACCAGCTTTTTTCTTTTCTTTTTCTTTTTTTTTTTTTCTGAAATCCAAAGTTACCTCAATGAACAACACACCAAATAAAATTCATTGGTTAAAGGTCTGATACTCTACTCCCACGTTCATTGCAGTAAAAAAAAGGACACTAATTATGGAGTTTTAGCTGCAAAAAGAGAGGCAATTAGAAAAAATTTTACCACGGGTAAGGGTGGGTAAAAAACTGGGTTGAGGAGCGTGCGGGCAGGCAGAGTGCAGAGAGGGAATAGATTCATTTCAATTTTGATCCTTGATCCGTCCAGATCAGCAGTCTGACAAGGCACTCATCTCACCGGAAACTGGCCTGCATGTTCCCCGCTTCAGCTTCACTTATCTCCATGCTCTTAAAACGCACCGTTTAAGCCGATGTGGTAAATGGTAAATTGGTAAATACACACCCCATCCCAAATGGGGTTGGTCTGACGTGGCAAGACGTGGATCCCTAATCTTATTTCGTGTAAAAGAAGATCCCGAACTCTGATCCCGGATCCGGGCTACAGAGACAGGCCCGTCACCTTTCTCTTCTGTGACGTCCAATGCAAATATTCCACCCATCGTTGCCATTGCTGACTCACCCTCATCTTCCGCAATGATGTTACACTTCAGTCGTTTCCACGGCGGAGGTCGCGGTGGCGACTGCCGACGGCGGAGAGAGATTGGGCAGTTTGGTAATTCCAACTTTAATGAAGGTGGCGGGTCCCACATTATGATTATTTTTTTTTAATGCTGGGGTGAAAACTAGCTATTGTATGTGTACCACATTATGGATTCAAAGTATTAATATATAATATATGTTGGTTGCCAAACCCACGTGACCGCCATCTCTTTAACACTATCTTTTACTGGGTCGATTTTTCTTTTTTCTTTTCTCTTTTTTAATTTTTAATTTTATGTAAACATCAAGGTGAAATTACTCTTTTCCTCGTTTCTTGTTCAGCGCCTGTTCTGTGTGCACGCACCGACTCGCTACCGCTGCTTAAAAAATCGTAATAGTTTATTATTTTAGTACACTTCGAGTTAATTA
Organism: Momordica charantia; assembly: GCF_001995035.1. Next base: position 3,069,050 of record NW_019104497.1, read on the forward strand.
TAATTTAAACTTTTTAATCATATGATAACTATATTATATAATTCATACATGTTATTTATTAATATGATTCGAGTATGACCTAATCAGAGGAATAATTTACGTAATTACATAATTAATAAAAACGTCCAGTTGATTATTCCGTTTCTACTTCTTTAATAAAATAACTCAGAAGGCAGAGTTTTTTCAACGATCTTTGATTAGGTATCCTGCATAACAGTTTAATCATTATAAATGGAGAGGAAAAACAACAATATAGAGATTCAAACACATAACCTCTCACTCTAATATCATGTTACTATGTAGAAGATGAATATACAACCACTATAATGAGTTGATTAAATTTAATTCATTTTTTATTTCACACGTGTTGTTGTCTTAAAAAAAAACAAAATAACATTAAATTAAATCTAACCAAGGATTTGAGTCTTAATTAAAGCATAATAAAAGTTATAATAATTCCACCAAAAAGAGTTGTGGTTACTTTTTGAATACTCTAAAAGGAAAAATAAGAAATAAAAAGAAATGTTGCGTCAAACTCTCACGTGGTATTATGATCTACAAAAGCTATTGGGAAGAACAAAAAGGAGAAATCAACATCTATTTTTTAAGGGAAAAAAACGATATAGAGAATTCATGCCCTTTAGCATTGGTTATATAATAGCATAACATGGGTGAGAATAATCATCATATCATATAATTGAAAAGGCAAAGAATAATGTGGGAGAGGCAGAAGCAACAATATATTATAAAGTTATTATAAAGTTGAGTAGTCAATCATTCATGGACCACTGTCTTCTTAAGGTATGGTTTTGAACAAGAATGACAGACGGGCATCGCATTTGGCATCTTCATCTAACCAAAACAAAAAACAATGCAAAATCTAAGAATGATTAATTATAGCTTAATCTAGCACATTAAACTTAATTAATTTACGATCTTCTCTCTCTAGCCCTAGCTTTAAGTTTCAACAGCACATAATAATATTTTCAATGGCTTTCATTCATCCACTTTTGACCAAGCCTGGTGTATTTGGTAGAGTGCTACGGATGCTCCATAAATGTTAGTTTGTGGGGACAGAATAATTTAATTGAGCACCTTCAGCTTTTTTTATAATAACTAATTAAAGTTCAACCAAAACTTATTTAGGTAATTATTGTTAAATTATTATTATTATTATTATTATTTTTATTGTTCTCTTATAGTTCATTTTTTTTGTACTGTGTACAACCAAAGAGCCATTGAAACTTTTAAAAAATGGAAAACATTGTGCTTTATGGTAAATTATTGAGTGTACTTCTGTTTTGTCTTTGATCTCATTACTTCTTGTTTTTGTATTAGTACTTAATTGTGTGGGTCAGAAACGAGTAGAGCATTCATTGAGATTATGAAGCTATTAATTAGTGTTAAAAGTATTATATGATTGCGGGATTAATTTTGATTTAGAGCTCCGTTTATTTTAAAGAAATGAGAATTGAGTAATAGAAATTTTTCTTGGTGTTTACTAGGAATGAAACTAATTGTTGGGATCACCTTAATCTTGGGAATCATTTTCTTTTAAAATGTGTAATTCATTTTCTACGACATAATCGATATTATTCGGGAAATTTACCCTTTTTATTCATGAATTATTTTACAATTTTATTTGTTCAGTTGTTTATATTAGTAATAATTTTTCTTGTAATAACAAATTATACCAACTTTTTTTAGTCATTTTATTATAAAACATTACAACTTTCTAATTAAGTTATCAATAATTTTTTTCTACTTTGTTATTATTAATTAACATAAACAAAATTATTTTTAAAAATTCATTATTATTAAATAGCTGAAAAATAAGATTTTATAATAATTTATACATTTTTTCTTTGATGGAATTTTATTTTAATTACTTATTATTTGTTAATATAAATAAATTGCAATAATAAAAAAATATTTACTCCCAGCAAAATAAATCAAAACAAATTATTGTTTTATTAAAATATCAAGATAATATATTTTTTTATTCAGGCGGTTTTAATAAACAATATGAATGGATTTTTTGGTTACAGATAATTTGGTAAACAAAATCAAATAAATAATATTTAGATTTTGATTTATTTGAATTCTAATTATTATAAGTTAACGGGGCATGAGTGGTGTGGTTTCGAGGCTTTTGGTGCAATAGGAAAGCCCATTTATTTTGGGCCCGCTGAACTCTGGCTTCTGTGGTTGTAGAGTTGGATCAGTGAGTTGGTCCAATTAAAGTACGAAACAAAAAGGAACAAAATAATTGGCTACTGTAAGTAAATAAATTTAAATCCAAGGAGGAGTAAAAAAGAGAGAAGAAAAATTGAATTGTTTGTACTAATTTTAGTTATGTTTAGGCTCTGGAATTCCATTGGGTTGTGGCTCTTATAATGGAAGCTTTATTGAAATGAAATAGAAATGAATGCGTTTAACCAAAATATATTATAAACCCTAATATGAATGGTATATGATTTTCATTCTAAAAGGGGACGGTGATATTGCATTCACCTTACAAACCCAACACCGAACACGTTACATGATTTAACGTTGTTTCCTACTTAATTAATATCATTATTTCTTCATCAAAAGCAATTTACACGATGCATAATTTTTATTCGAAAAGATGTTAACTTACAAGTTTGGTGAATAATTTTTCAACTAGTGACCATAAGCTTCCATTTCTTTTAATACAATTCTAAATTTGTTTACTATTTCTATTTAGTTATTCTACATAATTTTTAATACATCAATTTGTCGTTAATACGATCATAGTTCAAGTTGATAAAAATAATTATTACCATCTTTAAAATTAATGGTTCGATCTTCTATCTTATAATTGTTGAATTAAAAAATCAAAATACATCATTTTATTAACTCTAATAAGTTAACGTGTTATAGTACCTATATTATTTAAGAATTATATAGTTAAAGATGATTTTGTTTGGTAGCATAAATATTAAACTGATTAAGGTATTGATCAAAAGATCGAGTCATGGCACAGGTAGTAAAGCTCCGAATAAGGTAAAAAATCACGATTTCACGAAGTTGTTTAGTATGGGTTCCTAGAGCCCAATCTTTCAAATACCCTGTTATTTTTCAAGATTTCTGAATTGAATTGTGTTCATCGGTCAAGTTTATTCCTTTCAATTGTTGCATTTAAATACACCTTAGGATCATTTTGAGGCACATTGAAAATTTTATAATAAGTGTATATCATGACATGAAAGTTAGTTCTTTTGGAATGATCTGTAATTAAATAAGGCCACTAATGAACAATAAATTATTGCGTGCGTGCGTGGAGGATCATATATAATATATATTTGTTTGAGACAACGTGTAAATCTTACCTTTACCAAAAGCAATTTTTTTTTCTTCTTTTATTAAATCCAATTCCAAAATGGGCTCAATAATGTAAATAAATAATAAAGAAAGAGAGAAAAGAAATGGAGGTGCAAATTTAAACCACACCCCACCACCACTGATCTCTTGAGTAGGAATTGTGTTATTTATGAGTTGTTTTAGAAATTATTTTTTATTTTATGAAATCGAAATCAACCTAGGGCCATCAATATACACCTTAAATTTATATTTTAATGCACGTATGATTAAAAATTTCACCCAGAACTTAAGTTAGTAGTGATTGACATTTCTTTCTAATCAAAAGTTTATGGGTTTGAATCCTCCTTCTTGTACTTAAAAAAAAATCACCTCTTTATTATTGGAAAAAAAAAGAAAAGAAAAACTAAAATTTCACCTCTCAAACTTCAAAATACATGAATACCTTGAAATCGACTTGCTATATTATGATCATACGTGTGTAAATAAATATAAAGTTATCCTATTTAATTTCTTAAGATAATAAAATGGTGGACCAATTGATATGCAACTCAACATTCGACTTTATGAGGTTATATATATTTGATTTTAAAAATATATTTGCAAGAAGCTTGACCTCTAACTTGGGAGGAAACCCTTCAATCAAACGGTGGAAAGATGAGGATATTAGTAAGCCATGGTTAACTTTATTTATTTATTTTTAGTGGAATCTTCTTTTAATATTTTAAATGCATTCTGACAAATTTGCTTTTTTACGTTTCATATCGTCTATGGCGTGGGCACTGGGCATTGACAAATTAAACTTAGGGCCGTTAAATGACTTTATTTATATTCCACATTTTATGTTCGAATAAAACAATCATTAGTTTCATAATTTAAGTTATGACAATCCAATTTTCATACATATAAAAAACATTTTTTTAAGAATATTTATTAAAAAATAGCCCTCAATTTAAGTTATTGACAATTCATCATCCAATATTCAAAANGGGAAAAAAGCATATTGTAGACATAAATATAGTGATCTAACTTTAGTTGAAGATTACTTCTAACTAAATATCTATCATAAAATATAACAAATAGGTCAACACTTTGATTACTGTAATAATTCGTAGGGTTTGAGCTTTTATTAATTATAATATCTCCATTTTTATCTTTTAAGACTTCAAGCTATATATCATGATAACACTGATTTTTTTTTCTTTTTATTATCGACAACATGTGAGTATGAGAGTTTGAGGACATAACATTTTAGTCGATATTATCCGCCTTAACCAATTTATGGACGTATATATTTTAATGATAAAGCTATTTAGTGTTACTTTAATAACTACTTTACATTGTTCAAAAATAATAATAATAATAATAATAATAAATAACTACCTTATACCTACCCATCAATTTCCATTGCTTATGCTTTATAAGGGAAGAAAAGGTTATATTCCAATATCTTAAAAGAAATTAGGTAAAGTGGCATAGCATGAACATGAGATTTATTTTATTAGTAATCTTTAGTGATAATCTCAAATCACTTTGCTTATGATAACTTTTCTTAACCAAACAAAGTCGATAAACTTACTTTATAATTTTGCAAAATAAAAAAAAATATTAAAACAAAAGAATACTATTTCTAAAATAGTAAAATAAAAGGTTAGAGTAGCACCACATTCGCAAGAATCGAGTATATAAACTCCCCTCAATTTTCCCCCACAAGATATGGAAGCCTTTGTTCCACGTTCTTCGTTGTGCAATTATGGTTTTATTTTCTTTGGTTCCCATTTTTGAGTTCTCAACAAAGATAAAACCATACAAAATGGGTGTTAATATTATCAACAACAATATCATTCATAGCTTCCTCCTCAGTTTTCTTACAGCTCTGGTTTCTGGGATCTTCTTTTTCATCTCCTTCTGGATTCTTCCATTTCTGCAGTCTTCTTCTAACACCCCCACGGCCTCCGTTTTCCTCCTCGGAAACCTAATCGTCGCCGTCCTCGTCGGAGAATCCAAAATGTTTTCCCCAAAAACTTGCGATTCTGCAGTCGATGATGATGATGACTGTTTATTCGATGGGAGTTTTGGGGAGTGTTCGATCGGAGAAATGGAAGATGATTGTGATGAGGGTGAAAGGATTGATGAGTGGGAAATGAGTAATTTGGGTGATCGTGAGGAATTGAGTAGAAGGGCTGATGATTTTATTGCCAGAGTCAATATGCAGAGGAAGATCGAAGCTACGATACTTTCATATGGTTGCGAATGGACGACGATGAACAAAAAATATAGAAGAAGAAGAATCTGTCTGAAACAAAGGTTTTGACTTTTGAGCAGCCTTTGTAAATTATTAGCTTCTTTTAATTTCTCCTCTTTTCTTTAGTCGGAAATGCCACATGTCAACTTGTACCAAAGCATGGTTCAAAAAGAAATATATATATATATATATACACATGCATATTAGTGTACTACAGCAAACAGTCAAATAACAAATTATATAAGCAAGGTTTTAAATGTTTGGATAGAATATCGAGGTTTGAATTTTAATTGAAATATCGATAAAATGTTAATGTCGATGTTGATGGATGTTTCTAGAAAATTATAATAAAAATAAAAAAACTCGAAAAAAGATATTTATTAAAAATGATTTATTAGATCTATATTAATGAAATGATAATATTTTTAATATTTTGTCTTTTTTTTTAATATTATGAAAATGTTGATTTACGATTCTTTTAATAATGAATTTTTTAAACTTATTCCAAAAATATATCATTAACCAAACTATTTCAAAAAATAATACATGGAAAATAGATAATAAACAAGGTCTCTTTAGGAGATGATCATCTCTAACGTTACTTAAAAAAAAATGATTAGGTTCTTTTATATAATAAACAGCATCTCAAATACATAATTTATAGGCTAGGGCAGTGGGTGGATGGCAATTTTTAATTTCATGGTCATGAGTTAAATCCTAGTTTTTCTAGTTTTAATAATAGTAAAGTTGTTAAAAGTTTAGAAGAGGAATCAGAATTTTTCTCCGAGCATTGTATCAATTTTAACAAGAAGAGTAAAATTTGATGAAAAGAAAAAAGTTGGGAAGTAAACTATATGTTGGGAGTTGCAACGTGGGTGATAAAAGAGAGGAGAGCACGTGTGTGGCGCGTGCAGTTTTGAAATGCCACGAACGCGAACGACTCTGCTTAGTTGGGTAGAAGATGTGTGTTGTGGCGGTGAGAGTTTGATGTGAAATTGGAGATGGAGTTTATTCAAAGCTTCTTCAATTTAGTCGCTCCCTCCTTCACCTTCGTCTCCCTCGCCCTTTTGTTACCGTCCTACGTGACTTTCAAGTATTTTCTCTCCTTCCTTAGGACTCTCTTTAGCGAAGATGTCGCTGGGAAGGTCGTTCTCATCACTGGAGCTTCCTCTGGCATCGGCCAGGTAACTAACAAACTTTTGTTAAGTGGTTGTCTCAACTAATTACAGGTGTATTATTACATTAAATTCTCTAGAAGAACTCGATCTTGACAAGTTTTTACTTAAATTTCATGGAAATGTTTGCGCGATCGTGAAATTTAGTAGGTTGGGTAATGAGACCACCCCTCTTAATACAATACTCTATAATTTGATATTTATTGTGTTTTAGTATATGATTTCATTTTTAAGCATGTCTTAAAAACTGTCTAACCATTAGTTTGAAATTAGGTATTTTGTAAAAATATACTTTAATTGTGTCATATTTTGAAATAAAAAACTATTATTTATTCCCCCGTTGAAATACTTTCCCCTCCCCTTGATTATTGGAAGAACATCAACTAAATTTAGATCGCATTTCGTTACCATTTTATTTTT
>NW_019104497.1:3082770-3130120 GCF_001995035.1 Momordica charantia
GCGCCGGCGTGGATGAGGACGACGTTTTTCTGGAGGGCGTTGGTTCCGGAGGTGGTGGAGTGGATTAATCGCTTGTTTATAATGACTGGAACTTCCCCCACCCACACCTTTGGGCAGAGGCTGCTTCAACTCACTGGATTGAAGACTTTTATTTACCCACCTTCCGTTCTGTCGCCGGCGATCGACTTGGGACAAAAAACCGACTGACTTGTATCTCTTTTTCCGTCGCCGGCGATCGTTTTGTATTTACAAGATGTTTGTCTTTTTTTACCGTTTCTAAATAAATTACTCGAATCAGTCCACTCTAGTTTGGAACTAAAAGTTCGGATATCTATTTGTTCACGCCGCAGAATTTCTGCAAATCTATGCCTTCCCTTATGAATGATCAAATAAGCGACATTTCCCTCTACGTTTTAATTACAGGGAATTACATGAATATGTTAATTATACAACTTCAAAATTACTAGAATTTGATATATATGGACTAACTACTTCTGAATCATGCGTTAGGGTTGAGAATATAGAATTAAATTCGACCAAGGTTGAGCGGTGGTTTATTGGTATTATCCATATATATAATAATTAAATCTACCAACTTTAATATTGATATTTGAACTCCTGTTTTTTTACATTTATTATGATTTTTGAACTCCTGTTGTTTTCCTTTACTATGATTTTTATTTGGTGGGTCTTGTCGCAATTTTCGAACCCTTTCCAAGTGGGTCTTCACAGAAGCTTTTTCAATTCAGAAGTTATTAAAACATGGAGCGACGTGTGGTCATGGATAATTAGCAGTGTACTACGTGTTGCTTCCATGGCATGCAACGCTGCTACGTAAGCTGTTTGTTCCTCTTTGTTTTGAATTAATTCGGAAAATTCCTTACACGTACTACCCGATTGATTTAAAAATTTATTTTTCTGTCAACGGGAGAACCCAGAGGCTACAAAATTTCCCATTGCCATTTCTGTAATCGTACAGAATTCCATGGATCTCGTTTACAGTTTCTTAAACCTCGTACTTACCACAACATCTCTAATTGCCTTCATCTTCCTTCTCCCACCATACTTGTTCTTCAAGTTCCTCTCATTCCTTCTAAGGTCCACCTTCAGCGAAGATGTCGCCGGAAAAGTCGTTCTGATCACCGGAGCATCCTCGGGCATCGGCGAGGTTCTGCCCCCACCCACCCTCTGCTTCCAATTAAAATTATAACCCAACAACAAAATAGATTTTAATAAATTAATTATTTAATTTGGGGTGTGGGTTTTGATTGTTGAAGCACCTGGCGTACGAGTACGCTAAAAGAGGAGCTTATCTAGCGTTGGCCGCCAGAAGGGAAAACCGGCTCCGGGAAGTCGCCGCCGTGGCGGAATCTCTAGGCTCACCATTTGCTCTCGTAATCCCTGCAGATGTTTCCCAGATTCAGGACTGTAAACGATGTATCGAATCCACCGTGGCCCACTTTGGACGACGTAAGTAAACGAAATTCGATTTCTTTTGTGAATATAATATAATATATATAATTGATAAAATTTGTCCCAACAGTGAATCATTTGGTGAACAACGCGGGGGTATCCAGTATCAATCTGTTTGAAGAATACGACGACCTCAACAATGCGGTCCCAATAATGGTGAAGTGACCATTAATCTTAATTTTTTAGCTCATAATTTTTCAATAGTAATTGAGGTATTGATGTTGGGGGCGCAGGATGTGAACTTCTGGGGAATGGTTTATTGCACTTATTATGCGATTCCACACCTGAAAGCAAGCAGAGGGAAGATCATCGGAATCGCTTCCTCCGCCGCGTGGCTACCTACGCCCAGGCTTAGCTTCTACAGGGTATGTGTAACGCACCTATTAATTTATGTTATAATTAATCACTTGATCCAGTTTAAATTAATAGTTTGATGAATTGAAATTGAAGGCAAGCAAAGCGGCAGTGATAAGCTTCTACGAGACACTGAGAGTTGAAGTTGGGGGAGAGATCGGAATCTCCATTATCACGCCGGGGCTGATCGAATCAGAGATGACGCGTGGGAAATTCATGTCCAAAGAAGGCCGTTTGCAATTGGATCAACAACTGAGAGACGTAAGTTAAATTAAGTTAATTAATTCCAACTGTGCATGATTTGGAGCCAGCTTTAAGCCTATAATTATTAAGGATTAATAATGAATAAACTGTCATTTAATTTATCAACGGATATCTCAAACAGTCATTTGCGTAATTCAGGTTGTGCTGAGCGTGATGCCGGTTATGCCGATCGGAGGGGCGGTGAAGGGAATCTTGAGGAGCGGTTGCCGCGGAGATGCGTATGCGACGGAGCCGTCGTGGATGAGGATGGCGTTTTACTACGCCACGCTGTGCCCGGAGTTAGTGGAGTGGCTTAATCGCTTCATTGTTATCACCGCAACTTCTTACTTCTCCACCAACCCAACTCCAATTGCCACATAAAACCCTCGTCTTTTGTTCTGTTTATGCCCAATTTTGTAATTTTATTACTCTTTCCTTTCTGTAATCAAATATTCAAAATAAATGGTTTTGGTGTGGCTTTGCAATATGGGCCGAAAATAGGCCCATTTGTCAGGTGATTTCAGCATGGGCGCGGCTTGAAGCGGTTGTATCCATTGATTTCCTGGCGTTGTCGGCTAAAAGTGCACTGAATATTATTAACCCAAATAATGACTGCGGAAATAACTGCAATTCTAATATAAAAATACCATAAAATTAATTGGAACAAATATTAGAGTGCATCTGGAATTTTGTAATAAAACTTAGGAGAGCAGGAATTTTTATTTTTCTTTAATCATAATGTTCCGCAAATTTTGACACGAAACCCTCGAATGACGCATGAATCTCACACTTGATCCGACGTTTGACAAAAACTAAAATTACTGCCTGCATTGATTTATTTATGGTCAAACGCAGGCTGGTATTCATTTAAAATGTAGGTAGTTTATATTACTAACTGGCAATGAGGCGTAAGAAAAGTAATAATAACAAACGTTATTTTAAACCACAGTATGATGTTACGTGCATAATTGAGTTTCAAGCCACTTAATTCATTATTATTTTTCTAAGTTTTAATACTGGTTGGATTTGTAAAGGAATGCAAACAAAGTCTCATATTAATTCGGGAAAAGGAAAAGCATGATACATGAGGATAATCATTTCTATGGGTATGAGACTTTTTTTTAGAAATTAAAAACAAAACTGTGAGGGTTATGTCCAAAGCAACAATATCATACCATTAGGATACGAGCGCGTGTGCGTGTCATTGTCCTTAATAGAGATGAAAGAGATTAAAACACATCATGTGTATAAACTACGATATTATTTTACGTGCATATTTGAGGTTCAAGCCACTTAGTTTATTATTATTTTTTTAGTTCTAGTATGTTGGATGAGAGTTAGAACTTTCACTTTTTTTATAGAAGGATATTTGTGGCAAAGTAGTAGGTAGAGATTGTGTGTATAATAAAATTGAGAAAAAGAGATGAGAAACGCCCACAAACTAGGCTGAGAGGGAAATAGAGATTTTCGTTTTCGAGTATGAGAGGGAAATAGAGGTTGGGGATAAAAGAATTTGGTTAAAATACCATTCTACTTTCAATTTTGGTTTATTTTAACTCCTATACTTTTAAAATGTTTATTTTTATCTTTGTACTTTCAATTTTCATTAATTTTAATTCTTATATTTCAAATATTCGTTTTAGTCCACATCTTTTAAAAGTGATTATTTCGGTCATTTAATTTTATTTTTAATCGTATTTTTATCACAATTTTAACACGACACTACACTCAATATAACAATAATTTTATATAAAAGGATTTCCCTTATGCGTAGAATTTTGTTTAAAAATTTAAAAATACAGGGACCAAACAATAAATATTTTGAAAATATACGGACTAAAACAAATCAAATTTGAAATTACGTAGATCAAAATATGCATTTTAAAAATATAACAAACCAAAATAAATAAAAGCTAAAAGTACATAGGATCAAAGTAGTTTTTTGACCAAGAATTTTCCAAATATAAATGGTTGTACTACATTTATTTTAGCCCTAATAAATATGATGTATTAAACATTAGGACTACTAAAAAAACTAGAAATGGAGATGATATTTTATTTATATACTTAAAATCTTCTATTCTTCTCACCACATGCGATTGCTATTTATAAAATAATTATTAAAAAACGAAGAAATTGCTTTCTTTATTCATTAAAAAAAAACATATATAGCCTGAGAAAATTTTCACTCCTTTGATAATCAACCTCTTTTCTTGACATCATCAAGCTGGAAATAATTTATTTAAAATATATATATCTCAATAGTATTTGAAAGTTTGTTTTTAAATATAATTTTAAGTTTTGAGAACTGAGAATTGGAAATTCAATGAAGAATAATTATATATTTTCTTAATTAAAACCTCATTTTTCTGTTAGTTTATTCTCACCCGTGATCCATTCTAAATAAACAATTAAACCCGATATTCTTTCACTAGACTATTAACTTTGACAATATTAGTGATATCAAATGTAGCACGACTATATAGTATTCATAAATCGACTCCATCATTTTTATATATACATTATTGCCCTAGAGTAAAGAGACAATAAACATTAATTAGAATGAACAAAGTCATAATTTCTGAAAACCCCCCTGCCCAATCCTTTATTTGCTCCATATATGGTTAAATCTCCAAGCATGGCAAGGACGTCATTCATTAATGAACATGCACCCCACTCTCCAAGTATGACTTTTTTACCGAATTTTCAGCAGTTAAAAATTAAAGTAAACTTTGAAAGTTGTGTTAAATAAATCCATAAATTTTAAACCATATCTAATAAATTCATAAACTTCTAACGTTATCTGATAGGTCGACAATAGACCAAGGAACGAAAGCAATTGTTTGCTAAATCAAAGCAGAAGGCCTCTCGGATATCGTAATAATGCCCTTAGTGCTAGGTTTCGAAGGAGAAAAAAAGAAAAGCAAAACTTTTCATGAGCAGCTCTCCTGTTTCTGTTTTCGTTCTTGGGAACATGTGCAATCCCATCTCCGATTGACAGAAAATTTTAAATAATATTTAATAAAACAATTCATATAAAAAATCACTAGAAATTTTACACTAGTATTTTGGGACAAATTTTTGATTTGGCTACTAATGTTGCGTTTGAAACCTTCATCCATTTAGTTAGAATTTCACAAGAGGAAGTTTCACACAGAAGGTATGATGCACTGTATTATGATGGCATTCAAAGGCTCTATTTATATAAAAGTATATCCTAAGTTTAGAAGAAAAAGAATCTAAAACTTTAACAAAAATATTGTAACAAAAATGCACAATAATAGATATTCTTGTTTTGACTATGACGTGGTGTGTGGCTTCAACTTCCTTGCTGAAGTTACGTTAACACATTTACGATCTAATTTCTTCACAACTTCCAAAGATAGCGAAACGCGCGCATAAGAAGATCAACTCAAAATCGAATGCCTATTTATCATTTTATATATATAAAGAGAGAGAGAAAAATAAAGATATTTATATTTATATTTGTAAATATCTATGTACTGAGTCAAAGACCATTTAATTTAAGCATGGAGGAGGGACTCAGCAGGCTATAGCCGGCCTGTCTACTGGCGCACGTGGTGAGCCGGAGCGGACTGCAAGTAATTAAACCACCACCGTCGCCGGACGTCCAATGGCCGCCGTCGCCGAGCCGATCATCGCCGGCGTCCATCTCCGCCAGCACCTGGTAGAACAAACCCACCTCGCAAGGAAGCAATATTGGGCCTTGGCTGTTGTAACCGTATTCCAGCTCAGCATCTTCTAGAAGCATCTGAAACAAGGGATGATTGGCGAACTCCGTTCTGACCACGAACCGTTGCTTGTCGGGTCCCACGTAGACGGCGAAGCACCCGTATGGAGCCACCGGGTGCTTGTATTTGGAGCCGCTGTTCCACGATCTGCTCTTCCTCGCCATCGGGTCCACCGATCGGGTCCGGGCCAAGCCCTTGAAACTCACATACTTGCTCAACTTTTTCTTCATGCCCTCCATGGCCAGCCGCCTCAGCTCCAGATTTTAACTTTTGGGTTTTTTCCGAAAGAAAAGTGAGGAGGGGGGAGGGGTTTATATAGGGAAATTAAATAGCGTAGACTTTGAAAGGGAGGTGTTTGGAAGCGGGGTTAGTGATAAAGTTTTAAATTTTAATTTAATTTTTATGCAGCCTTTCCAGATACTTGCATAATTATATAAGAATTAAAATGGGTGTTGTCAAATGTCAACGGGGCCGGGCCGGGCTGGTTTATATTGAACATTAGTAATAATTAGGGTTAATTAAAGGGGAAGGTCTTATGTTTGACAAAATGACAAATGTGGTTATCCCACTTAGTCCTGTCCCCAAACTAACTCCAAGTTGACACACCATACCAGACAAAACTTAGTGCAAATAACGTATAATATAATAAGGTTTCATGGAGGAGAGAGAGGTAAATACAACCACACCGCCATGGTCATCACATTTGGATTCATTCGAATTTCGAATGTTCCTTTTCTTTTTTTAATCTAGTTTTATGTTTTGTTATGTGTTCTATAAATAAATTAAATTTACATAAAAATTTTTTGGATCGATCGATCATTTAATAATACTTAACATGGTATTAGTGAATTAAATTTGATTGAGAAGAAATCATTTTCAATGGAAAGTTTTTTTTCTCAGTATTATTGAAAATTCAATTTGTATTGTTTATTTGGGAGAGGGATTAATTAATTTCACCCACACTCCGCATGGCAGCCACCAAAACGAAAGAGGAAAATTTCAACTTTTTACTCTTCTAGGTTTGTTAACTTTTATAGTGAACTTTCAATTCACAATTTTTTTACTTTTTATTTAGCCTTCCTTTCGTTATTCAATTAATTTTAACAAAAATAAAACAAGAGAAGCAATGATGTTTCCAAACTTATTAATTTCAACAAAATTAAGACTCTCCAAATCAAATGCGTTACATTAAATTTCAGCAAATTAATTATTAAGATTTGGCAGCGCGCATAATTTAACAATAATTGACATATATTTTCAATCAACAAGTTGTGAGTTTGAATCCCCCAACATATTGTACTAAAAAAATCTTAAGATTTGGCCATTGAATTAATCTTTCAAAACTCATCAATTTAATTTCAACAACAAAAATGAGCTCTAGTGTTATACTCTAAAATTCCATCAATTTTAAACCCACTCGATAACATTTTTTTTTAATGATTCCTTAAAAAAAGTTTTAGTATCTCAGGACCTTTTGGTCAAACATAACTGTCTTATACTCATGTTAACAACCATTTTTTAATGAAAGTTTAATAAATAGTGAAATTTGCCACATTTATTTAATGGTAAGATTGAATGTTAAAATTTACTCGTTTGCCAAATTTAGAGGTAAAAAAATTGAAACATTCAAAACATATTTAAAAAGAAAAAAGAAAATACCATTAAGAACTAATGTTGGTTTTGGTACAAAATAGAAAACAAGGAAGTTGACAACATGATTATAGAAATAACATATGATTTATTTCAATATTGAACAGAGACATCAGACACAATAGATATAAATTAATGCAGAGAAAGGGCACGTTTAATTTGGTTCTTTTTTTTTTTTGGGATTAATTAAAAAAACCCTGAAGGAAAAAAAAAAAAAACTTTAAAGGGAGATGAGCATGAGCAGGAAGGTGGGCGGAAGCCAAAATTAGAAGATTAAGGGAAAAGTCTTATTTGATTGGCAGTTTGATGACGCATATAATATAGCAGGGGAGTGGCAACTTGAAATTAGTAGTTGTAGTAGGTTTTAAATATTTATTCATTTTCTTTTACTCAAACAAAATAAATAAATAAATAAATAACATATTATTCATTTTCCAACCTCCTTCCTTTGCCTTTATATTCAAAATCCACCCCTCATTTTGCACCCACAACTTTCGCATGCGCATTATTATTTTAGGTTTAAATATCATTTATTTTAGTATTTATAGTTTTAAAATGTTTATTTTAATTATTGTATTTTTTATTTTTCTCATTTTAATTCTTGTATTTTTAAAATGTCTATTTTGATAATCATACTTTTAAAAATTAATCATTTTGTCTCTCTTTTTCCTTTCCATTATAATTTTAGTTTGATACTCCACCCACTCAATTTTTGAAATATAACTTTAATCTTGTATTAAAAAATTTCCATTGTTTTGTAACCCAGAACCAAACTTGTTGCTTCTTAAGAGTATGGAGATGAAAATAGACATTTTGAAAAAATAAATATCAAAATGAACAAAGATAAAAGAAAATAAAAAAGAGATCGTAATAAACTTCTTGAAATTGCATACACAAAAATGAACCAAAGAAATAAAATATATAGTCAACAAAATAGTATTTAACCATTATTTTATTAATTCTTTTTTTGTTTGTATTTTAGACAAATATAATAATCAAAGAAATGTCAAACTTGAATACAGGAGTTCTCTTTTTTCTTTGTTGTAGATGTAGCCCCCGGCCCCTACCAATTTTCTACGTCCTCAATAAATTGGAAGGAGGTCATAGAAAAGTTCTCTCAGTTTTTGGGTACAAATTGAATCATGTTTTAAAATTATAATAGACATATTGTGTTTTTTTTTTTTAAAATACAACAAGTAGGAAAAATTCAAACTCATGATCTCTGTAATGTTCGTGTTGGTAGTATATTACGTTTCCTTATTTAGTTATTTATATGTTCCTAGAATATTTTGACCTTCTAAAAGGATATTTTTACACCAATTATGTAACCTTTTGGTGAAAGGTAAGTAAGGTTTAATGAAAATTCAATTTTTTTTTAACATAATACGTGAGAGCAAGAATTCGAACTTTAAGACCTTTTGGTTGAAGATGTGTCTTATCTTCAGGAAGAATTCAATTTTTTGTTTGAGTAGTATAATATGTAGGAGTGATGATTCAAACTCTCAACCTCTTAGTTGAAAATATATATCAATTACTGCTGAGTTATATTCGCTTTGACATATATTTCAATTAAAGGTTGAGAATACTCCAAGCTTATTTATTGCTTTTTTTAATTTTTGTTTTTTTACTCTTGTTTCATATTTTAAAAAGAAAAAAAAATGAAAAATGAAAAAATATTTTTTGTTTTTATAGGAAAAAGTAAAAAAATAAAAAGTGTTTAATGACCATTTTTATTTCATTCATCTATAAAATTTAAAATTTTATAAATAAATTATTACATGAAAAATAATTTATTAGATATAATCCACTGAAAAGTTATTATGTTATATTTAGTTTTTAATATTACTTATCCATATTATAAGTATAAGATTAAAAAAATTATGCTTTTGTTTTTGTTTCTTTTAGAATGAAAATAATAAATAATAAACTAAAATGCGTATGCACTTTTAGGTAAAAAAAATATATATATGAAAAGATGGTTCCCAAGTCTCCTTTCATAACAATTTCATTTTTAGCTTTTTAATTTTAAAAATTATATTTATTTCCTCACATTTAATGTGCTTTTTTATTCTTTCTTAAAACTATATTTGAAATCTTAGTGGTATTAAAAAGAAAAAGAACAAATAAACAGAATTTTAAAAACCTACTTTCTTTTCTTAGTTTTAAAAAATTTGGCTTCAAATGCAGATAACAAAACATCAAAATTAATGCTTAATAAACTCAAGTTTTAAAAACAGAAAATTATAAATAAAGTAGCTATTGGGTTCAAATATTAATTTTTAAATAGTTGAAAATAAAAAATAAAAATACTTGTCTTTTTATCAATTACCACCATTAATTTTTTTTATAATTAAAAAAGAGAAATGTAAATATAAAAATTTATTTAAAAAAGTAATAAGTTTTCAATTGTCTTTGATTTTAGCTGGGATTGAGTATTATCCAATAAAAAATGTAACTAAACAACATTGGTACACAATTCAACTTTCAAAATCTTCACTAAAATTTTTTTTTTTATTACCACTAACTAATCAATTAAAGACAATTTATAAATTTTATGCATATTTAGTATAAGACAAAAGTTGGTTGGTAAAGTCTTATAAAATGCGTCCATTTAAAAAGGATAAAACCGAACCCCAACTGCAAAATATAAATATGTATACGCATGCTCAATTATTTGAACTACTAAGATTTATATAAATTAGTTCCATGATTTTTGTGTGTTCCAAATATGCAATATTTTCCTGTATTTTATGAAATTTCAGCAAGTTACCATATTTACAGAAATAATTAGAAATAAATAAACATAGTCTCATTTTGTTTATTCAAATAAAAGAGATACATATTTCAAATAAAAGGGTACATACATGCATATTTATTTATTTTGAATACAGAAGGGATACATATTTCATATAATAACCCCTTCTAAAATTACTTATTCCAAAATCATTTCTAAAGAGACCATTGATTTCCGTTGATTTATGTTCGGTTTAAAGTGATTTTAATATAATTAGAAGTGAAATTAATTACTAATGTTCAGTAATTTTAGAAATAAAAAAACTCCTAAAAATGGTATTATGTTTGAGAAATTTAACAAAACAATTATTTAACTTTTTACTACGATAAAACAATTATTTATATAACTAAATATCTTGAATTAAATTATAATTAATATAATTATCATTGATTTATTGTTTTATAAATATATATTTTCTTAATTTATTCTGTAATTAAATAAAAAATGATTTTCTATGGTGCTAAATATAATGCCCCTTCCATTACTTGTGCTAATAAAAATATCCCGGGGGTATTTTTAAGGCAATTTTCTATCTTCTAAATAATATTTAATTTTGAGATGTGATTCTCACGTCATTAATCAAACCAAAATCATCCACCAACTATTCCTTCTAAAATCAATTTAAACTGGTTTTTATTTTTTAAAATTTTATTTTATTTATTTCTAAACATGAATATCTAAATAAAAGTAATTTGGATAACGACCGAAGTGATTTTAGTCCTGTCAAAATCACTTTAAAATATATTTTTCTTCTAAACTTATAAAAATCAAATATAAAGTTCGAGAGAGAAAGTAATTAAAGAGAGATGTTTGAAAACGATGAATTAGAGACACCGAACAAGTCTGACATAAATATTAGAGAAAGACAAATTAAAGAAGGGTACCAACTACAGTGCCAATATTTTCAAAAATTTCATCAATTCCTAGAAGTGGTGATTAACATAGATGACAAGTGTCCTATCTCTTCATCCAACTTATCCAAAATTCAAACCAAGTATAAGACTTTTAACCCAAAAATAAATCAATACATCATCTGATTATGTCATCTTGTGTAGCTCTTGTTGAAATTTAAGTGGCCTCCATTTTGCCCCTCTTTCTATCCTACTTTTTCTTACAACAAAAGTCAAGATCTCAAGAGTTTAATCTTTATTTCCAATCATTCACACGTAACCTTTTAAACCTTGGTATATGTAAATAAATAATCATCATCAATCATTTCGAAAGTGTCGTTGTTAGTAGGTTACTATAACTTAAAATCATTAGAACCTTTATGATTGATTTATTGGCTACACGTTTAAGATAGAGTCGTATTAATCTTTAAGATTGAAAATTTTGAAATAAATATTCAATAGCCGCCACTGCAACAGTCAAAGGTGCTTTAGCAGGCAGTGGAATTATATCTTTCATCTCTTCTAAAAAAAAGAAATTTTTAAACATATTGAATTAGAAACAAAACAAGAATTTAATAGAGAAAGTTTTGTATCATATTATATAGTTCTTTCTTATTTTGAATTTGGAATGAGCTTTGGCTATTTCTAGTCTTTTATTTTTATGCTATTATTAGTTGTCTTTTAGCATATATTTAGTTTTCTTAATTGTGTGTTTCCATTTTTCTGATATATAATATACATACCTTTTGAAGGGAAAAATGGGGAAAGAAAAGATTAGAAGCTATGAGAACTCTATAATAGCCGAGGGGATGACCCTTCATTAATTAGCAGAGAATTTGATGAATCCAAACAAGGCATTGTTGTGGTTGCGTATTTATTCGGGATGTTCTTATTATAGGCCCTATTTCTCTTAGATTTCTAATTAAATAATTTATTTTATTATTCAATCCAAAAACTTGGACGGATAGGCTATGTAAATTTAATTCTTATATGAGATATTTCAACATTACTTAGCATGCCACATCCGTAAATGAGAGATATAGATATATAATAAATATTATTCAATATACACATCGAATAACCCAAACATAATTGTTCTTTAATTTATTATCCACGTGCCACATATAAATTAATTACAACAATATCAAACTCTTTTTTCTTTTATTTACTATCCATCTAGATGACTCGATTTACTATATTATATTGACAAGTGAGCTTGTATAAATTTATTTTATTTTAAAAACATATACATTTTAAGTTTTATATTGTTTTAAATAATTAAACTAATGACGTTGATACGTGTGAAAACAAGAAATAAAAAGATTTTAGAAAATAGATTCAAACTCATGCTAACACCTATTAGGACATTAAAATCCTATAAATTTGTAGGGTCTAAAAGAAAACCTTATTCCAGTCTTCAAAAAAATAAAAGAAAAAAAAACTTATTTCACTCTTAATTTTGCAACCGGACGTCTGGATGTTCTTCCGAAATGGGCCAAGGCCCTGTTCTTAAATGGACTCCTGGTGGCCCAATTGAGGCATTACCATCTTATGGCCCAATGGGCGGCAAAGCTGCGACTGTATCATGTCCCTTCAGATATAAAGTTCGTAGAGGGCACATTGTAGGTATATTTGATACTTATTTATATTTTCACCATGATAATTCTTGTTCTGGACTTAGAGTCTACATAATTTTTTTTAATACTACCCAAAAAGTTTGATACCAGTGGAGTTGTCATTTTTACACACATATATAAATACATACTAACGATCTTTGTCACTTCAAAATGTTATGAATAGTATTTTTATATATTAATTATGGACTCTATTGAAATTAATCCTACGAACAGTTTTAACAAATATGTTTTTTTTTTTTTTTGAAACAAAGTATTCGAATTCAATCTATAGACAAATAAGTTACAATCACTTTTGGAGGGCTAAAATGCTTGCATTGATTACCTTTTTCTTTAATAATAATAAAAAAAATGTCTTGGGTAAGACCAAACATCCAAAACCATCGTAATCCTTGGTGAAGATATTATTTATTTTTATCACTATTAAAAAGAAAAAACAAAAACTACCAATCTTCATCTCACGCGACATTGAAGCTGACGAGACAAAAAAAGACAATAGTAGCTAAGCAAAGGCAACAGAAGGATAAAGAATTATAATACATTACGTGGAAAGGTGAAGAACTACTACTCTATCTTACTAAATTACACGTGGCGAAGGGCAAATAATTAATATATTATGCATTGACTCAAACATTTGCTTTTTATTTTTTTTTATTTTTTTACTTTTCACAACCCATGACCCCAACAATTGGAATTTCACTATTTGTCTTATAAGTGGAATGTTTTAAAATAAACAAAATTTGCCATTCGTTGTGTGAAAAGGGAAGCTTATGAAGTGTAGTTTACTCCAATAATTTCACATTTTATTCTCCTCCCCGTTTATTATAATTCAGTCGTCTTTAATTCATCTTATTCTTTTCCATGTCAGTAGAATTATTTAAAGCTAGCTTTTACGTATGTAGCCATCAAACTAAGTATAGTATGGTGATAGAAAATAATTTCAGCGTAGATTCCAATTCCCGTCCTAAGACTTTTTTTTTTTTTTCTTTTAATCTGGTTAAATAAAAAAATCGGAAAAAGGCGGGGCCCGGAGCAGCACACGTAATGTGAAAGAAATCATTCTCCTGCTCCCACCGAGGAGAGGAATGAAGGATTTAAAGGAATATTATAATTTATTATGATCATGACTAAAAAAGAAATTAGAAAAAAAAAAAAAAATGGAATCACGTCCTACGCCTACGCAACGCGCGTTGGTGTGGGCCGGTGGATAAATATTGCACACGTGACGGTTACCTTCCCCCACTACAACACTACTATATAGGTGCCTGTCACATCTTTAATTCCCATTTATTTTCTAATTTTACCCGTCCCCGTCCCCGACCATTCTCCTCCGTCGCCGCCGCCGCTTCCACGCTGCGCTTCACTCCGCTCTGCCTAGGGTTTCACTTCGTCTTCCTCTGCTTCTGCTTCTGCTTCTGCGGCATTGTGTGTTTGTGTGTGGCTTTTCTTCAATAAATGCGTTGAAATTGAAACGAAACGACGATATCCACTTTTTGAAGGTTATGGTGTTTGTTTTGTTATTTTCAGGTATCGACGATTTCCCTCTGCCATTTCTGTCTCTCCTGAACTTTCTTTCTGCGCCTTTTGCTTTTTACGTACGTGCCGGTGCCTCTTCCATAACTCCCTCCCTTCATCTTAATTTCGCTTCTCTCTCTCTCTCCCTCTCTTACTTTTTCTGCCTTCCCACTCTCTCTCTCCTCCTCTTCTTCTTCTTCTTTGGAAAAATATCCGTATTATTCCTTTTCTGTCTCTTGTTCTCGTCTTTCTTCTTCCTCCATAACTGCCACTTCTCTTGCACCATAACACGCTTCCATATTTCCCTCTATAACTGGTTTCCCTTTTTCCTTGAGAATTGGACCGCCGCGCGCGGTGTTTTCCCTCCCCATTTGATTCGTCTTTTTCGCGGCTTCTGGGGCTACGCCTAGGGGTCAGTACTCTGACCGCTGCTCAGCCAGCCCTCGACTCGATTTTCTTCACTACTTGTTCTTCTTCAAAGTCAATCAACTCTCTTTCACATATCTTCGTTTCGACGGCTCTTCTCTCTTTCTTTGACTCATTCTGATTCTGATTCTGATTGTGTTTCTCTGGTGACGTGATGTTTTCGTTCCTCTTCCCAACGCAGGCTTTTTAGTCCTCTCTGAAGCTCTCTTAACAAGGACGGCCTAATTCCTTCGACTTCGATTTCGACTTCCTTCGCTCTCTCCGATTCTTTCTGTAACAGCCTCTCTCAACTCTACAGGATTGCGGTTCTAAATGATGAAAGACGATCTATCTACTACTACTACTGCTACTCGGCGAGTCTCGGTGATTTTCGCCTCAGTTTTCTTCATCTTCTTTTCGCTGTCTGCGCTCCTTACAGGTCTGAATCATCTCTGGCACTTTATTCTCTGTCGTCCACTGTTTTCTATTTGTTTTTGCTAGGTTTTGATTTGTTGATGCTTATACATCGTCTCTCTGCGGACCTTTCATTTGTCTTCTTCTAGTTTTGTATATTTTATTTGTTTTTCTATCCTTTTCCTCCTTGTTCTCCATCTTCTTTGTCTTCTTATGCTGCATATAGAAACAAAAATGTTTTTCTTATTCTTCTACTTTTTCCATCATCCCTTTCCTCTCATGATTGCAGATCTGGATATTATTGGTTCCTTTATGAACTCCAGTCCCCCGAGTTATCTTCCGCTGGGACTTAACACCACAATAGTTGCTCCTCATCGCAAGCTTCTCCTGACTAGTAAGTTTTTGAAATTTTATTTAATCGAAATTCACTTTTCGAAGAACATTAATGTCAGTAAAAAAATCGCATCGGAGGACTCGAGTTCTGTGTTTGCTGTGTAGATTATTTTGATTTTATTTCGAAGTTATGATCTCGGGGTTGGGGGAAGGGAGAGATTGGATACTCAATTGCCATACATGTTGATTTGGTGTCAGAAGTGCACGCCCGTCCATTCTTAGTAATGGAGCTAAGGCTCAACTTTTGCTAGGTAGCTTTCCAGCCCCCTTCCTCGGCTTTTTAACCTACATGGCCTTTCTGTAGCTGTTTTTGGAGAAATCGTCTTTAATAGATCCCATATGCCCACCGGGTTTTCTTCCTTTTCTGTCCACGATTCATTGATTACATAAAAGCAACCTTTGGCCCGAAAGCCCGGAGCATTATTATGCCTTTCTGAGTATTAGCTTTGTAGCTTCTAATTGATTATATTCATCACCTTTGACGAAGAAGCTCCACCGCTGAGTGTGTATATAAAATTATAATTAAAAGATTACCTGATATGCGTGAACTTCTCTTTAGTGGAATGGCTGAGGAATCATGACACAGCGTTATAAGTTCTATTTTCTAAATTTCGTATGTATACTCTAGATTTTCAATTTTAAAAGTTGTCTTATGTTTAACAAAGTTATTGAAACATTAGAAATGCTCCCGCCGATTTATCTTTTTCAGGGTTTCCCTTTAGCTCCCTCCAGTGCCTTTGAATTTGCTTTATCTTTTAAAATTGATTATTAATTGTGCTTTCTCAACACATCTTTATGACCTCTGAAAGTGTATATTGTGTCTCGGGAGACTTTTTCCCAATTAGTGGGGTTGATATTTATTTGGTGAGAGTAATGTTTGCACGTGGTGATGCCTTGAACAATGCCCAATACACGATTACTAACGGATGACGTCGACCCACCCCCTTTGTTTGTTTGTTTGATTGCGCTTTAGAAGAAGCAACAATTGAGGAACCAACCAGAATTTGGGGTGAAAAGTGTACAAAATCAGACATTGTGATTAACCAAGGCCCCACTGCTCCACTTCCCACTGGAATTCCCACCTACACTGTGGAGGTGGTGAACGCTTGCGTTACTGGGTGTGACATCTATGGCATTCACTTCAAATGCGGCTGGTTCAGCTCAGCCCACCTCATAAACCCCAGAGTTTTCAAGCGCCTTCGCTACGACGACTGCCTGGTGAACGACGGCAAGCCTCTGGTCTACGGAGGCACGCTCTCTTTCCAGTATGCCAACACTTTTCCTTACCCGCTTTCAGTCTCCTCAGTTGTCTGCAGCTGAAACGACACGCGCCAAACCAACTGGGAGACACTCATATAAAGCACTAGAAGCAGCAGGTACTTTAGTCGATTTCAGATTGACGATGGACGGCCCCCCACCTGCCTTTTCTTTTCCTTTAAATTTTTTTGGGTTCTGCTTTTGCTTTATATGGGTGTGGCCTGTGTGGGCATTATTTGTTTTCTGTCTCTGATCCTTGGAGTTTTCTTTAGAGAGGTATGATTTTTAGTGTTGTGTTGAGGTTGGATGGAGGGTTGTGGTTCAATAATGGTCATCACACCAAACTTTGCACATACATAGACGGTGAGGTAGGGAAGAATTGATAGGAACCTACTTCGATTTTAATTTCTTTTTTTTTTTTTTTTCATTTTTTTGGGTGTTGTGGGATAGACATCGGGGGTAGAAAGACTAAGTGTATATATAATAGTAGTTATATACAATTTGATATTACGATGTTAGTGTGACAATCTTAGAAGAAGATTAAAAACATTATATGAAGAATGTTTCTGTTTGTTGGTTGGTTGGCTACAAATTAATGACCCTCTCTCTCTAAATTTCTGTCCCACGAGGAACACATTTAAAGGTCATTATTTATTAATATCGAGAAAAGGTGGGTGTTTGTGCTTCTGTTTGTGGGTTTGGCCTTTTTCCATCCTAAAATGATGGATTTCTTCCCCTTAACTTTTTTGGGTATGGCTTTGTCCTGATCATTTTATCATTAATTAAAACTAATTATTTGCATACAGACAATAATATGAGATCTGAAAATGAAGTGATAACCAAGACGATAGATTTTTTCTAAGTTGTTTTGTTTAGAAACAAGACTGGGACACGACGGGGTTTCGTCCATCCACTAGTCGCCAGGAATTTGCAGATTATAGGTTAGGTTAGGTGTCTACTAGTCTACCATGATGGGACAATAACTTTTTTGAGTATAAAGTTTATTTTTTAAAAATTTGTCAATTTAGTCTTGGGATAGATTTGACAACAACTTTTGAGTAAAGTTTATTTTGAAAAATTAACGACTTTCTTGGTACCACGTTATCCTACTCCAATCTGAAATAAACTTTTGTTTAGTGGCAGAACTTGGAGAAATTTGACTTGCTCTCTCTTAGACTCCAAACGTGATAATGGTTTTTATTTGTTGTTTTTAAAAGTTAACCTTATTTATTTACTGATAATAATAGTCTTTAAATGTTCATAGAATATAGTTAGATTTCAAATATTAAAAAAAAGTTTTAAAAATCTATTTCAGTTTTAAAATTTTGTAAGAATTAAAAGTTTTTCGTTTAACTTTTTTGCATATAAAAAGTAAATGAAATAAAATAAAGAAATTGTAAAAAAAAAAAAAAATGCACATGAAGTATTTTCACTAGAATTATTGCATTTCCATTAGGGATCCGTATTAGGTTTGGGCCGTTCCGCACTTACTATCTCTAAGGCCCAATGGGCCCGTACTCAAGAATGGCCCTCTTACTTGTTCGGAATTATGTGGATTTTGGGCGGCCTATCAAATTGTAGGGATATCCTCTAAATTAAATGATTCCACATGCAAGAGGGGACAATTGCCTTTACTTGAATAATGGGAAGTCGGCGACCATTTTTATTTATTATTTTTTTTTACAGAAATTGTCTTTAATGAGTTTTATTACATTACACATGATATTTCACAAGTATCTATTTTTTTTAATATTTACAAATCTATATTTCACGATTTAAATATGTTTTTTTTTCTCAAATTGTCTTCAATAAATGCCATTTTATTATATTTCAAAATATATTCTTTGAAAGGTCATTTTATTATATTTCAAAAATATTCTTTCACGGTGACAACGGAGGGTCATTTAGTGCAATTATTTATATTAATGATTAAATTATAATATTTTAATAAATAATTAAACAAATATAGTAACTTTGCGTAATTTTCTGGCCATTCTTTTTTGAATTTTCCTACTTATATTATTTTTTTAAGGTTTAAGGTTTAGAGTTTTATTTCTTTATTAAAAAAAGGTTGTCTATGATAGGTCTAGGGTTTATTTATTTATTAAAGATATTTTAATCTTCAATTTTTATGAGGAATTTGCAATGGTTTTTCTAAAACCTTGTCCAATGAAATGGTAACTTGTATATTAAATTGTGTGATTTTTCCATCATCGTGAGAGAAGAATTTTTGAAGTTAGAGCTGATAACCTTTCAAATTTGGCAACCTAAGTCTAATTGTAATTGTAGCTTCCCGAACCTGAATATGTTCCTGTATTTGTGTAATTAAAGCGAAAAAGCAAATGCAAATTTAGATTGCTAACATAACCGTTCTGTGAACAAATACTAAAATATAAATTAGATATCAGAAAATTATCTCTTCTTCCTTTTATATTGCTTGTACATTTTCGCTAGCTTTTTCCAGATGCTCAATTGTTTTTTTTGTTCTGATTTTGTTTTTCTTTTCCTTCTAAATTCCAATTTCAGTGTCTCTTATTTGTTTTTATATTTAATTTTGTGTTTGGTTGAGTTTACGTGCATGGTTGGTAGAAAATAATTGGCTTACAAAACAAATCATAGACTCGAGGGTGCGGCACCGTACACGTGGAGTTACCAATTGGATCATCGTCGAAAGATGATTTCGACTTTTCCCACCATTCAAGGAGAAAAATGAGAAAGAAGGATTAAAAAAAAAACCAATATTTTAAATTTCCAATCAACACTCATCTTTCACTAAACTAAATTTTCTACGAAGAAATACCAAAAAAAAAAAAAAATTATTATTTTCAAAAGATTAGAGCGATGTCAAATAAATTGGTGATTAATAATAAGATGAGTCCTGATCAATGAATATCAAAATATTTTTTTGTACAAATAAAAAATAGTCGAATTTTTAAGATGGTAAATAACGAAAAAAAGAGGTGCGGTGATATTTTGCCGACTATATAAACTGCATCTCTTTCTCTGATTAGTGGCAAAATTTATCATATATTTCTATTTGTTTTAATATTTGTCTTATGATATTTATATACTTTAAATCTAATCTTTCAATAGATTTTTTTTAATTCACATTTTGTTTCAAATACTCTTGTAATAAAATTATCAAAACATTATAAAAAGTTAGCAACATAATAAATATGTAAATTATTTGACTTGTTTGTTGGATATTTATTTTATTAAAAAAAAGTGCAAATATTGAAAATTTCCCAATTATTTATTTACGAGAGAGTGATGGAATGAATGAGTGTTTGTCCTTTATTATGCGTGTGCTAAAAATGATTCCCACTGTTCCAATTTGGGGGTATGCCGACGGCCATGGTTAGCCCCCACCTAAAATGTTTCTATCTTTTTTTAATTTTTAGTGGCAATGGGTTCGATAAATTTAATCCATATATCATATCTCAACGTTCCTCTCATTTGGACCAACACTGCGAACCTCAGCTCGGCACTGAGAACTGCTCGAAGAATGAGCTGAACGGGTGACATACAAAACAGAACAGACAGCTCCGATGCAAAAGTTAGTAGTTGGTCGAACTAAACTCGAGAGAGAATCCAGTATTCGTGTACCTGAAAATGGAGTGAATGGGATCTATCTATAGGCGACCTCCCGACAATATTCTCGACAGTGCCTCAACGAATCTTTAAGGTGGTCGTGGATCACGACATGTTGTCGTGGAGTCTGTCGGAGACTGGAGTTAAGTTGAGATGATGCTAATCAGATTAACAGGTTATAAGGGGTGCTTTTTCATAAACTTAGCTCGGCTCGGCCACATAAGACGTCAGTTCGGTCAAGGCACAATATAACCGAGATGATGAAACTTGAAGCTTTTTAAATGATTGTCGCAGGTCACACTTCTCGTCCAATCAACATGTGCCACGTGTGAGGCTAAATTCACCTCCAACAACCAGGTTGAAATAATTGCACAAGGTCAACAAAGTGAAAATGAGTATAAATTAGGAGGAAACAACAATGCAGGGTTTAAATACAGTACATCTTGTTTTGATACCATGTTAATGAAGTGACTCTTAATTGAGAATTAAGGCTTTAGAGTCCGTTCACTTTTGGAAATTTCTGTTGGTGAAGATGTGTTCAAAGTCAGATGGAATCGGAGATATCGAATTCCTGGTGAATCACATGGCAAAAGTCACCAAACTGCTGGTTCAAAAATCAATTAAGAATGATTTCGGATTATTCTAAAATGAATTTTAATCATTGTCAAACATGATCATTTTATCGATGAGTGATTTTGGTGATGACCAAAGTGATTTTAGCTATGCCAAAATCACTCTCGGAGTGATGAGACGTAGAACGAGTAATTTTGATAAAAGAAATTTAAGTATAACTAATTTTTCAAACTCACCATCCAAATGATACCTTAAAAATCGATTTAAAGTTATTTTAAACTTTCCTAAAGTCAATTTTTTAATGTATCATCAATGAAAAGGGGAGCGATTTTGATAATGACAAAAATGATTGTGGTCATGCCAAAATCACTCCCAAACACAACTAAACATGAGGGGTGAAAGTGATTCTCATGAGCGGTGACGAATTTTATTTGATATACCAAATCTTTGGGATTATTGTAATAAAAAAGAATGGAAGTTAAGAATATAATTGAAGTTTCTTAATTTAAGTAAATTGATGAAAAGTAATTGTGGTGTGGTTTGTTCTATGTTAGGGCCGGGGGAGGAATGATAGTAGACATGAAGAAGATGAATTTGAATGAAGAAAGAAAAGGGAATTAAAACCCATTGGATTTGGTGAAGTGTACGTAATACTAATACCAATTACCACACAAAAAGCAGATTATATTCATCGTACCAAATCAATTCAATGCAAAAACTTTATCATCTTTAAATTGGAGTGACATCAATGGATATAAAGTATTCACGACACCCCATTTTATGATCTTTGCATTAATCTAATCTATCATACCATTACAATTTACCATAATTAATTACACTATTATTTTCTTAAGAATTATTGTTTTCAAACTTTTTTATATAATTTCGAGAACGCTTCTAAAACACTGAAAAACAAAAAATATAAATAGTTGTCAAATGCTTAAGTTTTTCATCCAAACTAGATTACTAAACTAGTCATTTATTTTCTATCTTGATCCCTTTTTTTAAGTTTTAAAAAAATGTTTTTAGAGTGTAGGTAATTATAAAATTATAAAACCAATGAAATTCTCTCTAAAATTTGTCTCTCCCTCTATTTTTCTTTTCTCTCTCTCACTTTTATCGTCCTCTCACTAACTTTTCTTTTCTCATCTTAACCAACTTGTTCTCATTAAATTTTCTGTTCTTTTAACTTTTTTCTCTCACTAACAAATATCTATTCCTAACTTTTTTCAATCTATTTGGGTAAATGAATTCATTTACCGATATTTAACCTATAATTTTATTTTCTTCCATTAATTTATAGTCTTCTCTCTACAAATTTTCTCTACGTAACTTTTTATTTCTAGTCCTCTAACTTCTCTATCTCTATAACTTTACTTTTTTATTCTAACTCATGGATCTGTTTGAAGTTTGTTTTCTCTCTCTCCTCTAATTTCACTTTTATTTTACTTTTCTCTTTCTAACATAGATCTCTCTTTAATTTTTTCATGTTCTAAAATTTCTCACTAAATATGATACATATTTCTTCTTTCTCTCTCATTCGAGAGTGTTCGGACCAACTTATACACATGTAGATTAATTTTATGGGACAATCATGCGACCGTACTATATTTAGTTGCTAAGAAAAACACGTAGGATATTAAATCTTAGATAGGTTGCCACCACCCTGGAATTTGAATTCATTCCCTCTAAATTATTTCGGATTTCTTACACCTCTTTAAACTAATGAGCTAATCTAGGATGATTGTGATATATGAAATGTTGTGACTTTTTTCTTTTTTCTCTTCTAAACGGTAAAGTTGCTAGGTATGCACTTCATAAAAGTGTAAACTTTTTGTACATGTTTACTTCTATTTTATTTTTATGTTGTCAAAATTTTGTTCTATCACTCTAAGTTTTGTACAAAAACAATAATTAAAAAAAGTCAAAGATAGGCAAACTTTTGTAATAATAATTAATTAGGTGTTCCAAAGTATGGTAAGTGCATGACATATTTTAAATATTAAAAAATAATAATATTTAGGTGCTTTGGTTAAGTAGATATCTTCTCTACTTTTGTAACCATTAAAAAATTTGCATCAATTTATTATATACATTTATCTCTCTTAATTGTGAATGATTTTTAATGGTCCTCTAGGTTAAGCATCTAAATATTATTTTATTTAAAATCAAATCATATCCCACTTTTCTCATCAATAATCTTCTCCTACCACAGCCACAAAATTAATAAAGCAACCCCATATCACTTTTGAATTAAACAACACATTCCTTTTAATTCACTTATTCATTTTCTCAGAAAAGTAAGACGTAAACGAAAATACAACACACTTTATTTTGTTTAAAATTTACTATAAAAGGGAAATTGGTATATACGTGTATCTAAATAAAACCCAAGACAGCTATAACATAGAACCAAAGTCACAATAAAAATATTACTCACATAAGATCAGCAAACACGAAACATTCATAAAAAATCAGGAAAGTTGATTAAAAAAACTTAATTTTATGCACATACCATCGCTAATCTCTAGCCATTATACACGATTTACATGGTAGCTTAGAGAAAAGGTGGGCAAGTACACAAACAGAGATAAGAACAAAATGAAAGCATATTACAAACAAACTTAAAACATAAGAGAGATTCAAAAAAGAAAAAACTGAAAATTAAAACAGGGTTAGACTATATCAGTTAAACAGACGGCTGAGCTTCCCCCAAGTTTTCGTGTTCATGGTCGTCCAATTTGTGGTTGAGTTCGATTTCGTTGGTTATTATTACATTATCAGAAAGTGGCACAGAATTAGATTCTTTTTCTGCGCCGGAATTATTGGTGGTCGGAGCAACGACGGCGGCGATATCGATGATCACAATATTATCTGTGGTATGTTGTGGTAGCTTCATGTCCTTTGCTATTGCTGTCTCGCGCTTCTTGTACACTAAATAGAGGATCATCTGAGCCACCCCGAATACAAATCCCAAAACATTTGGTAGCTGATTAAAATAAAATATGTATTTTAATCATCATGTTAATAGTTAATAATTGGAAATAAAAAAATATATTTAAGAATATAATTGAGAGATGAGAATTATATATATTATACCGCGACATAGATGTCTTTGAGGAATAGGCCGTAGAGAAGCCACGTAATTGCACTGAGTGTGAGGAAAAATGATAGATAAAATGGCATGAATTCCACGCTCTTCGTGCGGATCACCAATCTCTTTTAAAAGTCACAAAATTAAATATTTTAATTAAGGAATGAAAGTAATTAAAATTAATGATAATTAATGAGATTCACCATGATGCTTAGTGGAGCTGCGAAGACACTAACAGAAAACGCCACACAAATCCATCCAAGAACCTTCACTCGGGTGGAGCCTTGTGCCAAGAGGCGAGAGAGGAGTAGAATTACGCAAAATCCCCCAAAGTTTAATGCAAGAACAAATCTCAATGTCGAAACCTGTGCATGGCGGTGGATCAGTTTTTGACGAGTAGGAGAGAGAAATGCAAAAGCTTGTGTAACGTAACGTACGTACCCGAGTTGGTTTAGGAGCAAAAACGATGAAGATGGCAATGTAAATAGTCTCAATGACACAGCCGACGGAGTTGATGGTGATGAGAAGGGTTTCATCAGTCTTGAATGAGGCGTAATATAACCACAACATTGCACTGAAAAGTGCCACCACATATGGAACTGATTGAAACCCTTCCGTTGATTTCTTCCTACAGATTCTCATAAATGTCGGCCTGCAAACACACAACAAAAATTATAAACTATATTCTATGTCTTTACTTAAAACCAAGATCATATAATATATAATGAATTAAGTTATATGCTTACACAGGAGCCAGAAACACGATGAAGGAGATAATATTACCTAAAAAACAAAAGATATTATTAGAGCAACAATTATATATATTAATGGTGGAATAAAATAATTAGAAGAAGAGAAAAATGAAATGATATGATACCGAGAAGGCCGAATGCAAAAACTGCTGGGTGATGGGTATCGAAAATAGCCATCGCTATCTGTTGTGGTGAGGAACAGATTTTATGATTGCGATGAAAGAGAGAGGTTTCGAGAGGGGGCCGAAAAGCCTAATCTTATTATTATTTTTTATTTCTTTTCTCGTTGTGATAACAAATGTCAGAAAACTCCATATATATAAGCCTGCCTGATTGCTACTGTTTCCTATAAAATTAAATAAAAATGACAATAATAATTATTGTAAGCTTGAAATTACTTGAGGTGGGAATTTTATTTTTAATTGTTTAGAAAAAGTGCCATTTGGCCAACAATGCATGCCACGTAAGAATTGTAAGAATCACTTAAGCCACCAGAATTACGTACGTTACGAAACAAACACTAACAGTAACACAATACACAAGCTGCCTTGGCGCCTGCTCTTCACGTGACTGTCCCCAGCCTCCATTCCCCTTTCCCCTTTCCCATTTCCTTTTTGCTTCATTTCTCTACCGTTTCTTTCTTTCTGATTTTCTTTTGACCCGAGTGATACCTCTTCCCGCTCTTCCCGATTTGAGCCTCGTAGGGTGCATAGTCGGGACTTCCCCCCTCTCCTCATTTGAGGACGAGTCCCGCAACGTTTGTTATAGTGATGGATGACCATCGACATTCTCAGTTATAGGAGAATCCAACTGGCGAGGCCACGCATCATCGATTTTGGGTTAAAAAAAGAAAAAACTTTTAATACAATAAGAATAAAACAAGAATTTTAAAAGGAAATATCTAAAAGATTATAGATCTTCATTTAATGACTTAGCAGCAATTAATTGCAACTAAAAAATTTCTTCTATTTTTCATAATAAACCTTCCCAAATTTTAACACAAATCTTATTAGTATTATATTAGAAAGTTTGAATCATCCTTCTTCTTCTTTTTTTTTTTTCAAAAATCAACCAGATAAAATTTGAAATTTGAAAATATTATAAATAATAGAATTTGATTCATGCTCTCCATGATTATATAAATAGCGTGTACGGTGTAGCTTAATAAATGAAATGAACTATACCACAAGAATTCAATAACTAAAAAGTGATAGAAATCTTTACAGATATTTTTGTTTACTAACAAATCAAATAGAAGCAGCTAATTCATCATCTTTAAAACGTTTTGAACTTTGTTTTTACATATTAACCTACGACATCTGTCTAATGAATCAAGGTTACTATTATTAATTTAAGCTTCAACACACTATTTATTTGAAAATGATTTTGTTTCTTTATAATTTAATTTAGTTATTGCGTTCTATCCTGCCTAGCTTTTTTCGACCTGCCATGCGTGAATCAGGGGGACCCAAATCCCTACGTCCAAGTGGCACCATATTCATCCAAGAAAATAAAAAGAAATATTTCTTTTTCATATTAAAGTTTTTGATATATTATTAATTTAAAAAGCATATAAATATCTCTCAAAAACAAACTCCCCAGCACCATATAATTGGAAATGGTACTGGTGAGCAAAATAATAATTATTAATTAATAATGCAAAAATGACAAAAATGAAATGGGTTTTTTGGTGGGGGTTTGGATTTGAGGATAGGGTGAGGTGGGGGAAAAAAAAGATTAATGAATTTATAGAAACCCAGAGGATAAGATTTGTCGAGTAGTAGTGTTTTTAATTTTTGGCAAATGATAGGATTAGCTTAATATATATTCCATATCTTCCATGATTAGTGGAAATTCTAATTAATTAATAGTCTCATTGTCATACATGAAGATGAAGATATTTTGAATGAAGTTATGAATAAATGGTGGGCAATAAAAATGGTGAAGTAAAGGCAAAAATATGGGCAAAAAGAGAAGAGAAAAGAGAAGGGGAAGAAGAAGCAATTATTGAGTTATAATGAGTTGGTGAGTTGCATGATAGACACAAATACCCTATTTGCTTTGTTTTGCTTTGCTTTTCAAAGTTGTTATCTTCTTCACTTTCACTTTTTATATGAGGTCATTAAAGTTGTGATTTTGCTAAGTATAAACATTTTCATCATATGCCAAATGCCAAGATCGCAATACCAATCCTCTAATAAATATTTAGATATGCATATTCAAGATACTTTTGTGTATGGGTTAATTTTTCTCTTATAAATCCAATTGTGTTGGTGAAAAAATCTCCTACTTCCACCGCAGGAATAAGCAGAAAATAACTTAGAAAAGCAATAAAATAAAGAAACACAAGAATTAACGTGGAAAAACTCCAAACCGGAGAAAAAACCACGGCCCACAAGGGAAAATCCACTATGTGAAAAATTATTACAATCACACAGATTTCTCTCCCCGACCTCAATTACACAAAACACTCTTTCAAAGCAAATACCGCTCAATTAACTAGAGCTAGTATATCAGGCTTAAAGCATTTCAATTGGGATGATTAAAACTCAAGTTCATGAGCTCCTTTTATAGTAGTTGGAACATATCTCCTCCTTGTGGACAACTTTTAGCAATCCTTGTATTCTTCCAATGTGGGACAACTTCAATTCCAATATTTTGCCAAAACCAACAAGTTGTGTACTTGAGCTTTACTCAAGTGGTTAAAACATCTATCTCTTACCAAAACGGTTGTGAGTTCGAATCTCCATCCTCGCATGATGTGTACATGTTCTAATAATTTTTCTTTCTGTTGACTTTCCATCAACTTTTTTTCCCACACCCAAAAGTTGGAATTTATTTTTTCTCTTTTTTATTCCACTATTTTTTAGCCACTCTCATTGTAATTTGTCAAAGCACTTGTTATAAGATGGTTTCTTGGGATTGTAATTTTGATGGGTAATAGTTTGATATAAAGTTGGAAGTACAATAATTGAGTTGCAGCCATGGTAATATAAGTCGTCTGTTCAATAAGTGGGAGTAGGAGGAGAAATATAAATGGGGTAGGGATGAGTTTGAAGAGTTGTCATTCTCGTTGTTTTCTATATGTTGATCGATCTTTGTCCATTGTTCATGCGACGAGAAATGTAAAGAGGGTTCAAGAAATCTCTATGAAATAATAATGTGTATTTCAATGTCTTTTTTATATACGACAATATCTCAAGCAAAACTACTTTCATTTCAAACAAATTTCTTGAAATTAAACATCAACGAAGAGATGATAGAAGAAGTAATTTCTGTGTACTATTTGAAACCTAGGACACAAGTTTTATTTGATAGAAGAAGCCATATTTTATATTCTTGGAGCATCAAAAGGCAATTTATACTAATATAATATGAAATCATAATCAAATAATTCAAATAATTCACTAATCTAAACTATCGTATCTTAATTTAAATAACATAACCTAATAATAATTCAAATGACGTTATCCAATAATATGTTTTAACAATTGTGAGTTTGAGAAATAAGGTTGATGTTGATGCTGATGTCATTGCCTAGGTTCGATCAATATCAAAACCAATAATCAGGATCGGATGTCGACGTTGATGTCAATACCAATACCGATGTCAATACCAAAACCGATGTCAATACCAAAACCAATATAAAATCCAATGCTAGTGCTAAAATGAATTTCTTAATTGTACGCTTAATTAACTTAAGAGAAACATCCCTACGAATACGAATCGACATGATGACAATTGACTCACAAATCAAACTAAATTCAAACTGAACTCAACCCAATCAGAATTCATATCATGACCGAAAGCACGATCAACCACCAAAACACACCGATTCTCCCAACTGCATACCAATACCACAAACAAACTAAAAACCTATTAATATTCATGGGATTCCATCTTAAAATCAATTGGCATGAGAGTAGTAGCTTACTTATATATTATAAACCCTTGTTAGGCCACTTATCTTACCGATATGAGATCCTTAACATTAAGTTTTTGGGTTGAGTGATGTCTATTCATATCCTTAACATGGTATTAGAGCAAGAGGTCCTATGTTCGAACCCTTGTTTCTCAAGTGAGAGGGAAGTGTTGAGAATACATATAAACGAATTAAATTTACCCAATCAGTTTAAGCTTTTCGAATATTGTTAAATATCCATAAATGATTAACTTTATCCTAACCCATCAACTTAATTAAGCTTTTGAGTTTATTGGTGATTCAATTATATTTAAGTTACCTTAGAGACAACGTAGGGGTCGAACATAGAACCTCTTGTTCACCATGGAGGAATAAACCATCATTCAGCCCAAAATCATAATCCAAATAATATAATATAAACTACAAAGATTCGTAATTAAATAACATAATCTAATAACAATTCAAATAATATTATCTTATAATAATATAATCTACCACTATTTTATTTGAGATATGGTTGGTTTCCAATGAAATTGAACCTCATCTGTAACAAAAGGAAAAGAGAAGAAAAGAAGAAGAGCTTTTTACTGTTGGGGCATTCACAAAAGCCAAAAATTATTCCCAACAACAGTTGATCAGTCCATGCATGATTGATTGATTTGTAATCTTGATATCAGCTTTGTTTTCTTTTAATTTATTGCCATTCTTTTTATGTAACAATTATTATTCATGTTTGATTTTTCGATTTTGATACGTAATTTGCTTCATCCCACACCACACCCTTCAATCTGATCGCCCCCCACTTGGCCTTTGCTCCTCCACTCCCACTTTTAATTACATTACATGTATTATCATGATTCATTTTCAAACTTTAGCAATTGCAAACCACATCCACGATATCACATTTTATTTTATCTAGTAAAAAGTTTCTTTTTCTTGAACGTCAGCAAATTTTTTTGTTTAATTATTAATTAGTGGCTATTTACATATATAGAAGTATCCAATTGTGTAGTGATAATTGATGAGTATGATATATTTTAATTATTAATGGAGAGAATTAGTGGGTAGGAGTGTGTATATGGGTTCTCAAAAACTTGTGAATGTGATACTTTTTGGGCAATGATTAGAATGGTATTTATAAAATTAAATGAATGGCTTACCAGTCCCCATCTTCTAATTAAAGAGACAGCATTTGGACCCCCACTCAAAATCTTGCCCAATATTTACCATATCTCACCATTAATTCCATCCGTATATAGTTTTCTTTTTGTTAAAAAATATATGATTTAATTCTCCATGTTTATGACTATATAATTTAGACTCGAAAATTAGCCCAATAAAATTGAACTATCAACTATCTCAAAGAAAAAAACAAGAGCCGACATAAAATAGCACATCATTATTTCATATTAAACATAAAAAAGAAACTACTAATCAATATTGTTCAAATAAATAAATAAATAAATAAATTCAACCACAAGATCTGAGAAAAAGCTTATATTTCTACCGCATGAATAATAAAAAAAAAATAATAGAGAAATTAAAAAAAATTATTAAAATCACACAAATTTTCCTACTCGACTCCAAAGCAAATATCACTCATTTAACCATTATTGGACTAGTACAATGTTGAAAGTGTTTCAATTGGAATGAATAAAACCTAAAGACATAGTCTTTATATGACATTTGGAGCACATCTTGTTCCTCTCTATTTTTTCGACGTGGAACAATTTGCTCTTCTAATATTTAGCCAAAACTAAACACGATCTTCTAATAAAAAGACTTAAACTATTAGATTATGATAAGTTAGAAAAGAATTATATATTTATCTTGAACCCTTTAGGGAGCTTTTGGTGTGGGGCAAAATTTGATTAAAGATTACAAGTAATTCATGGTGATCAATGGCAATGGCCCGTTTGAGCCGACAGGTTTTGTCTTTTGGACAATACTGTTTTCTGGTTTTGTGAGTTGTTGTTTTAGAACATTTACAACCAGAGATGGTGATGGACGGATGAGATGTATTTATCATCTTCCAAAATTTTGTTTCTCTGTATTTTTGTCCCATGAATCACCACCCATCCTTTCAGAGAATCTCCTGAATAATTATGACATTTGCCCAACCCTCTAATTTTCTATTTTCACGTTTTTAGAATTATTTTTCCGAATGGTTTGGAAAGATTAGGATCATTCTGCAATAAAAATAAATATGTTCGAGTATTTACTAGATTTTTGTCCTAAGATGTAGAACTCCATGGTTTTAGTCTGCCATTTATTTAATTATTTTAAATTAAGCAAATAAGTAGTTAAAAATAAATGAATCTACATAATTATTATCATTTGTTTTCACATCAGTGAGTATTTTAGCCAATTAGCGCATACATGGATTAATTTCATTGGATTTAAACTCATTATATCTAAATTTTTTATTTATGTTGGTTCATTTGGACTAATGAGCCAACTGATGATAGTTAATCTACAGAAATTAATTGATGAAACGAAAAAATTTTCAACTAATTATGATTCAATATACCAATCTCAAACTTACTGCTATATAATTATAGACTTGTAAGTTTACAGGTCAAATCTCAAAGTTGTAAAACGTACGAAATTTGGATCATGGTGAAATTACAGTTTTGGGCTGAGTCAAAAATATGACTTGAGATTGGGCTTCCAAAATATCAATAACGATTTGTTTTACAATTTCAGAGGAATTAGTTTTACCTTTTACATTAAGTTAAGAAATAATAAATAATTAATTCAGCTTCCAAAAGATTTATTATTATTATTATTTTTTCTTATGACAGAACGAAAGGAATTATTCAATTTTTAGTTAACAAAACTTCTGTTCTATCTAAAGTTTCAATTAATTTTTCCCAAAATGAAAAAGTTGCAACTCGTCATTTCTGAAATAGGAGGCACATTTTCTGAACAGAAAAGGAACTTCCGAGTAAATCAGCTTGTATTTGGTGAAAGCACCTCAAAGTCAACCTTTTTCACCAGTTGGAAGTAGCATTTGCAGAGAACATTAGGGTCAAAAGTTTCTCTTGATTTCTCAAAAGAATGTCATTTCCAATGTCCATAAGAAGCAGTGCATGCTTCCCAAAAATAATAAAAGTTATGACATTTTATGGAAGACACGGCAAAATGATGGCATTTGGAGAAAACCCCATCTTGCAGAATATACAGAAATCTCCTCAGGCTTCTACTACTTCTACTGTGTAGATTATGTACCAAGCTGAGATGGGGAAGAACTTAAACTTTGAAGTGAAGGAATAAACCATTTTTATGTGTATTCTTCTCTATTTCAGATATGGCATCTCAAAAACTCAAGATATGTATCTTTATTTTATTTACCCCTAAACAACAGATCCATTGATAACCCAATTGATGGCTTGAGTGCACGGATTAATTTTCGAGACGAAGACACCGAGGGGTTATCTTTATCGGCTTTCTTCCTCCGGGAAGGTCCCCCGGGAGCTCCTGAACTTGTAACAGATCCAGACTTGGAACTAAAAATGGAAGAGCCGAATGATGTATCAGCTGCCCCAAATGAAAAATGGCCTTTCTCAGACGTCTCGTGTGGCGGGTACCCCACTGCCCCATCTTGATGAGGTGGGGGAAACTTCTCGCTTTTGCTCTTACCATTTGCTTTTGTCACATTTCTCCACCTCTGAAGAACAGATTGGAGACATTAGCAAGTAAACCAGTTATGAAAAGATCGAAACATAGGCAGCAAACCCGACTTACATCTAAGTTTGTTTGAATCTCTGCATTAGCTTCAGGAGCCGGGATAGCCCGACCAACCCGATCCCGTACTTTTACTCTCCTGCCTCCACCATCAACAGCTGTTGCTTTCCCACTTAGACCTCTTTGCCTAAAATGAAAACATACATTGCCAGTTAAGACACCAGTACTGATCCGGAAGAAACAATAAGAAAGGGAGGGAAAAAAAGAACCTTCTGGCTTCCTCATCTCTCAACTTTACATCCAATTCTTTGCTAGGAGGATATTTCGGTAGACTTGATGGTTCACAAGCAAGCGGCTCAATAGAAAAGAACTGCAATCAGAAAAAGACATGTATTGTTTTATGAACAATTAGATACCTGACTTTCACATAACCAATGTTCTAAATCAAAATTACTCACTTCGCTATTCAGAGCAGCAGTGGCAGTACCTCGCCCATCGGGGTCCATTGAAAGGAGAGATTCAATAAGAGGTAGAGAAGAAGATGGAAAATCCTTGAACGTTTCCGCAATGCAGCGTTTGTACGGTTGTTGGGGTTTGAACAGAGTTGCATTTGGCAATCTATACTTCTTCCAGTAATCTTCAGATGGAGAACCACATAATTTAAATATCTTATGGAGTTGTTCAACCTAGCAGGAAAAGGTCATCCAGAATCAACTCCACACAGTGACTCTATGCATCAGTTCAAGATGAATTATTGGCAAATAAATGTCTTGTTAAGGCAGAATAAACTGAGGTGTAAAGACAAAAACAAAAATCAGACTCTTACATGGTTGCATTATCTACTGAACTTGGAAGATATAAATGTAAGCAATACATAGTACCACCGTAGTCCCCAATGTGTCATAATAACATGCACATTTTATTAATGATAAAGGATTCAAATGATCGAATTATCAAGCTTAAACAATTCATTTCTTAATATCTACACCCATGATAAAGGATTCAAATGATTGAAATATCATGCAACAGCTAAGGCATGCTCATTACATTTTTAATGGCCAAATCAATTATGTAGCATCAAGGGCTCAATAATTAATAACATCATATGGAATGGATCACCTAATTTAATTGTTCAGAGACAGATCAGGGACGGTACAATAAGCATTAGAGAAAAACGTCATAGAATAAGAAGATAGTGAGGAGGAATAGATAGATGGAGGAAACAATACCTCTGTCCTTCCTGGCATGATTGGCCTCCCAGCAAGCAGCTCAGCCAAGATGCAGCCAGCACTCCAAAGATCAACCCCAATACCATAAACAGTAGCCCCAAGCAATAGTTCCGGCGGACGGTACCAAAGCGTTACTACTCGGCTAGTCATATGCTGCTTCTGCTCAGGATCAAAAAAAGTAGCTAACCCAAAATCAGCTATTTTCAGTATTCCTTCATTATCAATTAGCAAATTGGAGCCCTTTATATCACGATGCAAAACACCTCGGTTGTGGCAGTGCTCAAGCCCAGACAATAGTTGCTTCATATAGCATTTGACCTGG
Organism: Momordica charantia; assembly: GCF_001995035.1. Next base: position 3,116,715 of record NW_019104497.1, read on the forward strand.
TAGAACAGTTACAGGCAGTCTTTTTCATGTTTTTGACATTATCAATGTGGCAAATCTCATGAGTAGCTATCCTCTGTAATATGTGAGCAACTACACAAACTTATTTAGAAACCTCAGAGAATGTATTTACATACAACCTACTTGGAGAAGTTTGAAAAGGTCCTACTTGAACTTGGGATTTTCTGATCCTGATCATCTAAGATCTCTTTCTTTAAGAAAACGTCAATTTTTAAATGTGGCTATTCCTTGAGACATTAGCAGCTAGTATATAACAGAAACTAAAGCGACAGGAACAATCTTTTTTTTTTTTGTCCGAAGAGGAAATAAAGCCAAAAATTCTAAGAATAAAAAATCATGTCAGATAGAAACTTCTGTTGAGTCTTTTTTCTTCTATGAACTTAGAACCTGGAAGTAATATCTGAATCCAAATGCACAAAGGTGCCGAAGAAAGACGGAGCATATTTTTATTTAAACATCTTATATTTCACTTCTGAGAATTATTGAACTCAACCCAACCAAAACTGGACATTATTTACTAATCCAGAAATTTAATTTTTACAACTCTTCTTATCCTCTCGTTGATTTATGAAGTTAAAGCGTGAAATTTCTCCTTGTAAGCAGAAAACCTGCTAAGTCAGCCTTTCCAGGGGAAGAAGACAAAATGAAGAAAAAGGGCAGAAAACTTCCCAACGACTCGCGCTGCAGTAACATTGGAATTCAAAGCAAGTAAAGTGCGAAAGGAAAAGAAAAGAAAAGCTAGCCAAATAAGGTCAGAACTTCAATTTAAAACTGAAGCAAAATCCGCGGAAAAAATATCAACCACGGAAGAAGAACACTGAGATTCACATTCATAAAATAACAAAATGCTCAGGTTCGGCCAATAATAGAAATTAGAAAGAATCTGCGTTAACTGGAATGGATACCTGAGGTTCTGTGAACTTGACTCCTTGACCGGCAGAAAGTCCGGCGAGGTCGTGTTCCATATACTCGAAGACTAAGTAAAGACTACAAGACATTCTCGAAGTAACCAATCCTTCCAGCTTAAGCACATTGGGATGATCGAGGCGTTTCAAGACCAGAATCTCTCTGGCCATAAATCTTACGCTCTCCGGCTCTAAATTATCAAACCTAACCTTCTTCAGAGCAACAATTTTTCCAGTAATAAGATCCATCGCCTTGTACACATTGCTATACGTCCCTTGCCCTATCTGAATCACCAAGAACCAAAAATTTCACAAACTTTCTACAAATACAGAATCGATACAAAAAGCGAGAAAACGATCATGAACACGTGGCACACCTTGGCGAGCTTCTCAAATGTATTGGCTCGACGAGGTGTCCAGCCTTGAATCACCTCGCCGGCGACCTCCAGCAGCCACGACGGCCAACCTTGCTCATTCCTCTGGCAAAGCCCCGGCGCAGGTCTCCGGCGCTCAATGGACAATGAATCCACGTCCTGCCGAACTCCCTGCTTCTCCGCCGAAGTCACCTGTTTCTTATCTCTATCGCCATTAACTCCATCGGCACGAGACTGGTGATCGGTGGTCCGGTGGCTACGGTGAGGTCCGGATGCGCCCCGGCGACCGTCGGCGACTTGTCTGCCAAGAACGCAACCCATTGGTGAAGCTCCCGGAGCTCATAGAGTGGCCACTAACTCATCAAGAAGCAGAAGAAAAATGGAAGGCAAGCAAAAACCAGAAATGGAAACCGCTTAATAATGAAGAAAATAAGAAGCTGGTAAGAAATCAGAGAGAAGTTTCGGCGTTTGGAATTTGGATTGCTTGCTTTCGGATTTTAGGAATCAGTGAGGTGGAGGGAGACGGTGAGAGTGAAAAAAAACTCCCCATTTTTCTTTTCTCTTTTTTTCCCCGATTATTATGAAGAATTGAAATTTTCGAAAAATGAGACCTCGTTATGAACAAAATAACGAAAATGCCCCTACTTGTACTACCGTGGTTGTTGTGGATATTACTTACTATCCAGGGGGCGCTAGCGGAGATTTCACCGACTAAATGAAACGGAAAACGGAAGGAAAGAACTAAGAACCCTCTCCGTCCGTACCGTTCCGTTCAAGAATTTTCTTTTTAAAAGGTAGGCAACTTTTTACAATTGGATTTTTTTTTTATATATTTGAATTTACAGTTCCAATGCGTACGGTTGCGAAAAAGTATTTATATTACATACCATACCAACCACGGTTTGGAAGCTTCCACTTCCAAAATCTGTCTTTAGTTTTATGAAATTTGGCTAAATTTTTGAAAAATAATTGGTTAAAATGAAGGGTATTTGAGTTATTTGGAAATTATAATCAGAATTCTTCTCAGTTTCGCGGGAACAAGGCCAAGAGGACTGATATTTTCTACGGTTTCATGTATTAAAAACTATAGTTGTCACTCTCTTATTGACCATTGCAGAACGTTAGCAATAAATAAAAATGAGAAATATAATTAAAAAAATTGAAATTTAAAACAAATACAGAAGTAGGGTGGATCTGATTTGTGAAGAGTCAGAGAGGAGGGATTGAATTTTATTATTTATTGTTTTTGAAGATTAAAATAAGAAAAAAAGAGTTGTTGTGAATTAAATATTACCTACCAAGCTGAATCTATTAAAAGGGGTGTTTTTTTAGAGGGGTTGGGTCTCATTTATTGCTGAGAAATCGAGGCAGAGAAACGAGAGCTACGTTTTGGTTGTATTTGGAGCAAAAATAAAAAGCAACAGTTTTATTTTATTTCTTCTTTTTTTTTTTTTTTTTGGTTCAATAAACATGACCTTAATTTGGTTTGGTTTAATTATTTTTGRTTCTGCAATTCAATTATATTCGATCTTGTTTTTATTACAAAGTGCAACAAATATAGAGTCGTACAAAGATATAAAGGAAGGAGGAGAGGAGTAACATATTAATTTAATAATTAATACAAAAGTCTCGATGAATAAATGAAGGTAATGACAAAAAGAGGCAAACAATTAATTGGAAATAGAATATATATCAAGTCTATTGATTAAGGAAATTTATATTTTTGTTGTTTTTAATAAATAGAGAATTGAAATAATGTTTAGGTGTTGAAAAAAAGATGTGAAGTTTGAAAGGGTAGAAATATGACCAAAGAAAGCATCCACCAAAAACATTCTTAGAGGCTACAATACAATAAGTCTTTGATAGAGAATAATTATTAAGTTTGAAAGTTACTAATTTCATATTTATTCAAATTTCAAACCATGTTTCGGTTGAAAACTAACCACCACTGACTTGAATCTTTGCATAATTCAAGGAAATCGATCTCCCCTTCAACTTCAATCTTTATACTTTGACTCTTTGCATCGAAAAAATTAGTCTATTTTATTTCGTTTTATACCTTTGAAATTGTTTATAATTAAAAAAAAAAAAAAGATTTTTTCATGAGACTAAAAAGTGGGCGTTGAAAATTGAACAAAATAAGGGCGTAGCAAACTAAAAGTATACGATTCATTTCAGAAAAAGGAAATAAATTTTATTAATCAAAGTTATGTTTGTCAAATCGGTCTAATAATTGGGTCGGCATCATTTTAAAAGTTTCAATATTATTTTTTATTTGGAATTAGTGTCTAAATTGGTCACTTTGATTTTAAAATTTATAAATTTAGAATCTTATATTTGGTTAATTGTGTTTTAGAACGAATAATTTGTGAGTTTAACCAAATTTTAGGTATCAATTTAAACAATTTTAAATAATGGAGACCACTAGAACTTTTTTTTTTTTTCTGTAACAATACTTTCTTATCCACTGTACGAGCATATGATGTTGTGTTGAGATGTTATTTGTTTGTTAATTTCTATTATATGTGGTTTTTGATAATTTGTTAATAGTTGTTAATAGTTAATACCTAACAATTGTTAATAGTTAATACCGATTAGTTAGCAAGATTGTTTTCTATAAATATCCCTTTGCATCCCCTAATCAGTGAATAAAATAACTCCTTCACAAAACTGAACAAATTTCTTTGTTTGACAAATTACTATTTAAAACTTCTAAAAATAATTATTAAAAAAAAATCTCTCTTCTTCACTCTCCCTTGCATTCCACACTCATGTGTCAACTTCTTAAGAAAAAATGTAGAGATAAGACTTAAAATTAAAACATGAAAATTAAATTGAAAATTTTAATGGAAGAACAAAATTTGAAAAAAAAAAATCCCAACTACAGAAACCAAATTTGGTAAAGATTAAAAATCAAATGGAAAATAAATCTGGAAACAGCAAATTTCATCCGGTTAGAAAACTCAAAACCGCGTTGATTTGAAGTTTTGGAAGATTGAATTGAGAAGAAATGAAGCAGCTCCAATTATATATTAAATGCTCATAGACAGAAGTGCTGACATTTTCATGTCTTTTTCTCTGACTTCCTTTCTGTGACTCACAGTCACTGCCCAAATCCATCGACATTTGGCACGAATCAGTCCCACGGATTGAATGGCTCCAGTCACAGCTAGGTGAAAGAATCATCGAAATCTGTGACAGACAACTCGCCACTCACTCGCCCATCTACTTTTTCCAGAATAAACAACTCAGGCTCTTCCACTTGGTGAAATTTCTGTTTCTCGTTTCATGTTGCAGTTGTCTATTTGTAATAATTGAAGCTTTTGTTGAAAAGCAAGAAAAAGGAGCAAGTTTTTGTGATGATTGGTGAGAGCTGAAGGTGGGAAGAAAAAAGGCTGAAAAGGATGAGAATTTTTGGTGTGGAATTAAAAGGTGGAGAATGTTGTTATTTCTTGTTGAGTGATTGTTTCATTGTTGTTTTTGAAGAGAACCATGTTTCTTTGTTGGCATCATAAAAGCAGACCACTGGTCAAAACTTTTCTCTTGTCTCCCTCCTACTGTACTGTCACTTCTTCTTCAATCTTCCACACTTGTCTCATTACATCTTCAAAATGCTTCCTCTTTGTTTATTGATTTTGTCCATCACTTTGCCCATCATTGTAATGGCTGTTTTATCCTCAGGATTTTATCATATCTTCATCCATCCCCCACCACACTGCAACTCATTCTATTCTTCTAACAGGGTTGATATTTACTTGAATTACTTTCTAGATTTGTTGAATATGATGATTTAAACTTGAAAATAAATATAATAAAGTTGTCGAGCTCAAGTGGCCAAGCACCAATACCTTCCTTCCCAGGTCATAAGTTTAAATCTCATCTTCCATATTTATAATGTAATACTCTTAAAATAACAATAATAAGAATGTTGAAGTATAAGTCTTTCATTTGTGCATTGACAGTTTTCATATTTTTCAAAGATGAAAATGACATTTTTCATTTTCATATATGTTATCTTATGTTTTCTAGAATAAGAGGATGCATTATAATCAAACAAATCTAATGCTATGGTTAAACGCATTCTATAAGATGAAAGGGAAGAACTAAAAAAAAATTCCTAGAAAGAAAATCAAATCTGTAACATGGAAAAGGAAATTACATTTTTAACACTTAATTTCATGATTTGACTGAGCCAAAAGGGAAATGCCCAAGACCCCTAATGCCACTAATTAGGGCCATATTGCAACAAAAAGGCCCAAGCACATATGAACTTGGCATCAATTTCAACATGAATCATCGCATTACAAGCCAAGAACAGGAAAAAAAAAAAAAAAAAAAAAAAGCTAAAGATCCCAACACCACTATGTCCATTAGAGGTGAATTGGAACTGGGAACGCGGTCTTCAGCCACCAAATAACATACGAAGAAGAACTACTGACAGCTGACTTTTAGCCGCAAGCAAACAGAACAACTAGAACAGCGGGAGCCACATTTGTGACTAACGTGTCAAATCTTTATTTGCTGCCTACAGATTTTGGATAGAAGTCTTATACCACTTCTATGTTAGTGTTTTAGTTTTGCTACTTTCAGGGCCACACTAAACTCTTTGCAGACCCAGAATAGTTTCTCTTATTTTGTTTTCAGGAAGATCACGGTTAGGTTACAAGTTTGACAGGTTTGTGAAGAGCTAGAATTGAATATATACAGAAGAATGCAGTGCTGCTCGGAATCAGATGATAATAATGTGCTGGCTGGATTGCTTGTGGCTCTGGTCTTGGCTATGGCTTTCTTTATTATCTGTCAGCCCAAGACAACGAGGAGAGTTACTGTCTACCATTGTTCCTAACTAATTTAATGTGTTCCTTTCAGTTTCATCATGTACTTCTGTACGTGGAGGAAGTGAAATTTCATCCACAATTTCACAATCTGTTTTAGTTTTCCTTTTGGGATTAATTTCTTCGTCTATCGCCAACTGTTCAATTCTCATCTATAATCCAATTTCAGCTGGGTTTATTCAAGCGCCTGGAGATCAACGAGCAGCAGATATGGATGAGTTTAATAAGGGAAAGGACTAGAAAAGCGAACGTCCAGGTTAGGAAACATAAACCAAACTTTAGCTCCCTTTTGCCATTTCTTTTCTTCTCTTCTCTGGGATATCGTATCTCGATAGAACAGTGGACAAAAGCATCCACCATCTGCTCCACCGTTGCCATGCTATTAAGAATTTTGGGAGTTCTAGAAGTTACTAAACCGTCTCCTCAAGACTGGTTGATAAGAGAAGGGGAGTCCAATAATGTTTCTGCTGATTATTCTTTAAATCTTATTTATAAGATTCAAGGGCCCCCTCTCACAGACAGTGTTTCTATTTTTTGGACAATTTTCATGATTAAATACTGGGCTTATCCCAATAATTTCATCATGAAACCAGCTAGGCTACAGAAGGGCAGGGCAGGGAAAGGCCCACAACTTGCTCAAAAGTTCTGTTCCTCCAATCCATTTCTCCACCTCTAGACTATTAAATTGGGCCAAATCCACTATAGCTAAGAATATAGGAAGCAGTAATTTGTTTACTGCTTACAAAATAAAGAAAGATATCTGGTTCAACCTGGACAACATTATGTAAAGAAGAAGAAAAAGAAAAGGAAAAAAAAGAAAAGAGGTGGACAGAATAAAATAGTAAGCTTAGCTAGGTCAGTCAACAGAGCAGTGGCTGGAATGGGCCAAGAGCTGAGTAGGACCCTTACCTGTTAAGGCACCAGCCAACAAAGACAGTCTAATTCCTGCCTTAATCAGTGAACAAAGCACATGCTTAACTACAGATGCACGTGCTTTAGACCCACAGTTACAGGGAGGATCAACATCACCAAATAGGCACCATCTCGGATCAATAATGTCAGAATGATATACAATTATTCTAAAGTTCATGATCAGAAGGTAAGAAGGTATTGTAAATAAGATATTCACATAATTAACAATTGAAAAGGCAATCAGAAACCTACCTTAATAATTTTATGTTTGAAGAATATATGGAAGAATTGAAAAGGATCATCTTCCAGAATTCATGGATTGCAAAAGCCTTGCAGAATTAAAGATACATACTTGGATTTATTAACAAAGAAGTCTCCGGCTTCCAATACAAATCAGAGCAGGCCATGCTACCTTCTCCACCAGTTGAATTGTAGGAAAAAAAAATTCAGGTGGGTATCAAAACTTCTAAGTTTCAATTCAATCATCCTGATATTGATCACATTGTTTCATTAGAATAATACAGCATCAGTATGTAGGATAACTATAAAATCTAATATAATAGAGAACAGTTCTTAAAATAATTGCAGGTATGTCATTCGATTATTGGACAATGAAGTTTACAGTATGATCACAGAATCAAAATCGAGTTGGGTCATCAAACCTAGATCATGTCTGTAAAAGTGATCTTCAAACTCAGCTGGCATAGTGCAGCATTTGACATTTTCTACCACAGAACAGAAAAGTTATTAACACGTAAACTAAAATCAAGACTTAATTAAAAATATACAGGCATCTATTGTACATACAGATCCATGAATCATGCTTCTGCTTCTATACAATAAACAGACTTTTGGAAATGTCCTCCACGGCTAAGATCTAGGAAAGACACCCCAGATTTTACCACGGACAAGACTTTCCAACAGCTTCTTAGACCCCTCTACATTCATTTCAACAAGCTTTTGTAGGTACAAACCAGCATCAGCAGCAGCCATCTGCTTCCTACACTTGCTTGAAATCACAACTGAGGATAACAATGAAACAGGGTACTTCTTGTCTAGATTTGTGATTGAAGGGTCTAACAACTGAACTGCGCTTACTATCCCTCTCTCCTCTTTCTGGAAAATTTTTCTGTTACCGGTATATTGTAGTAGAGAAGACAATGCCTTGGCAGCTGCTTCTTTCTCATCAACAGACTTACCATCTAACATATTAACCAAGGGTGTGATGAATCCAGCTTCCCCCATTTCTTTTCTCGTTTTCGTGCAGAATCCGAGTTCGTAAACTGCTCGAGCCGCTGCAGTTCTCACACCTAATACTCCGCAACTCAAAACTGGAAGAAGCCGATCAATAAATCCATCTGAAATAAGAGCTTCGGCCAGCGGGGAGTACAAAGCCAAGAGCCTCAAAAGCTCCACCGCCACTTCGAGACTGCGAACCGATGGAGCTGAATCCCAGAAGTTCCTCAAAAACTCAATCCCACCTTCTCTAACGATCAAGAGCTTCAAGTTATCATCGTCAACGACTAAATTACATAAACACCCAATTGCATTTTCTTGAGCCAACGGAGTTCCCGAGGCCAAAAGCCCCAAAAGAACTATAACCCCATTTTCTTCCATGAAATTCCCTTTAATTTCACTAAACAAAGCAAGATTTCTCAGAACCGCAGCTGCAGAGGCTTGAGAACCGGGAGTACCGGCCTCACAAATCTCTAACAGAGATGCAATTCCTCCTCTAGAACCAATTGACCTCGCATTTTCTTTTGAAATGCTCAGCGGTTGGAGGGTTAAACAGGCCTTCTCTTTGGCAAAACCGCTACCGGAATCGAGAATCCTCAGCAAGTGATTTAAAAGCGGCAAACCTTCAGCAATCAGTACGTGCTTAACACCATCCACCATGGAAACAATAGATATAGCAGCAACGGCCCTCTCCTTCAGTTCCAAAGAGCTGGAATCGAGTAGACGAACAAGAACAGGAACAACACCTTGAGCCGCAGCAATCGTCACATTCTTATCATCCTCATTCAGCAACTGCAACAGCGAGTCAATTGCAAATATCCTCGATTCAATGCTCCCAATTTGCAACCTCGTGATCAAATTTCTCGACTCGGCGCGCACGGCCTCCCTTTTAGACGACGAGCTCGAAACGGCACCGTCGTGAAGAATCTCACTTCTAATCAACACATCACCGTCTCTGAGGAGGCAGTCCAACTTGGCGAGAACGGAGTCAACATCGCTCTGGGTCTTGAGCTTGCCGCCGGAAAGTTCCGGGTTCCGGCACCTCTGCGAGAGAGAAGTCGCCTCACTGAGAGCTTCGAAAACAGAATGAAGGAAATCTAGAGAGAGGGGATTGGAGGACGAGTTCGGAAACTCGGAGACATCGAGCAGTTGGGTCCGAAGATCGGAGAGCTTGGCTCTGATCGAGGACCATTTGCCCTTGAAATTGCTGATGACCGGAATATCGTCAAGCAGAGAAGAAATCAGCTGGTTAGAGACGGCGAAATGGTCGTTTTCCAGAGGAACTTTCATGGCGGGGAGCAAATGAGAATTAGGAAGGTGAGCGCGCGAACCAGAGATTCTGCAAATGCCAATCCAAGAAAGAAAGAAGCAAAGAAAGTGCGTAGGTATGAGTATGAAAAGGGCAGCAATTGCAGCTGGATGAACAAAAACTTGTTATAAAATAGCAACTACAACCCCCATTCGCATTTTAAGAGCGTGTCCCTCACTTCCCACCCTATTGGCTTTCCCCCACTGCCATGTATTTTTATATTTTTTAATTTGACATGCGATATATCAATAATTTGGTCAAATTATTTACACGTTACTTTTATAATTTTTTAAAATATCTGCAATAAATAAAAGGTCTAGAGTTGCTCCACCATTTTTGTAATTGGCCCTTTATTTTAATATAAATCATGGAGTCTAAGACAAAAATAAATAATAAAAAGCTAGAGTTTTGTTTTGCATATAAACAACAAAAATAGTCTAAAGCATTTCCAAATTTCAAAACCTCCCTTTCTTAAAAAGGATAATAAGTCAAAATTAAGCTGAAGAAAAGAATGAAGTGGATTGGTATGGTATTTCCATTTTCAGATTTGAAGCTAATCAAAATTCAGTTAATTTCTTTTTGATATAAACAAATCCGATTTATTTTCTAGAATGAACGGTGGGTGAGTCGCGCGGAATTGGAAAAGTCAGCGGCGGTGGGTGCGGCGGCGATGAGGAGGACAGCAGCCGCCGGCCGCCGGACATGGTGGCCGGATTTCCATTTGTATTGGAGTTTTTTTCTCTTTCTCTCACCAAAAGAAGTGAATCCAATTGCAAAATGAAGCTGAAAACTCTTTTTGGTTGTTTCAATTACATGCCAGAGCCTTTTTCAAGATCTCCTCAGAGTCAGACTGTTTACACTTTCATTTCTGGGCCATCTCTTAAAATTCCATCTACTTTTTCACCGCACTTTAATATCTCACTTTTATTGATTTTTGTTCCAAGAACCATCTACTCTAAATCAAAATAAAGAAAAGAAAAAAGCAGTAATAATGAGTGACACAATTAATTTTCAACTTCCAAAGTGTGTCTAAAGATCCTTTTTTGGCAAAAAAAAAGGCAAGGTGGGTGAACAAGAACTAGAAACCTTTCCAAATCACTTTTTAATGAACAATATTAAATTGTATGACAAATGACAATTCAAGAAATAAGGTAGGTACTATGTGGATGTGGAGATGGGGACGCCCAAGTGTTTTCTTCCACATTTTTCTAATTATTTCATGTATAAAAAATATTAATTTTTCACCATAGAATTTCTATGGTTACGAAATTTTAAAACATGACCGTTCCATGTTTTTTTTAATAGCATTTTTTGGAATTTAGTCCAACATTTGGATAGATATGTCTTTATTCCTTGAGTGAGATAATACTGCAAATTTGGCCATTTATTTTCTTTTCATAAATGTATATATGCTTCTTGCCTTCAATTAGATCCCCTCCTTTCATGGGAATTTGTATGATGATTTATAATTTGGAGGGATTCCTTGAGTCATATTTTAATTCAAAGAAGTTCTATTTCTGTAACACTATTTTCTTATCATGCTTTTGGTCCATTCTTTGACCATAGTTGGAACATAAGAAAATCATAATTTAAGACAATTCTATGATATAACATCAAATACATTCTCAAATAACAATACTTGAGTATGAAAGTAAAGAAGTTTATCCTACATCTATATATAGATATATATATTCTTTTTTGTTTGTTTTTAGATGTCCATTTCTATATTTCTGATTGCTTTCATTGTCAAGCAGATTGATAAAGTCGTCAGAAAGGGGCCCTTCTAGAATAAATGGTGAACTTTAATACCTATACCTATGTTGCAGCCTGCATCCGGAAGGATGTTCCTAAATCCTAATATCCTAAAAATACATCAAATATGCACTTATAATATTTTTTAATGACTCTGGGTCGTAGACGACAATTTAATTATATATTTTGTTATCAAAAATTGAAAGACATCGGTGTTCTCATCTCACAGGCACTCTCAAGCTCACGCTGTGTATTGATTGGATACAGCAAATTACTAGTGACATTTTTTTTTAACCATACAAATTTCATTCGTCTCTTTTTCCAACTTGAATTCCTTCGAGACAATAACTAATACAGCAGGTCCATTTTGATTTTTTCTCATAAAAATTGTTTAGTAGCCATCACTTATTAATGGTTTTCTTACTTTGTAGATAAATTATTTAGACGTTGAAAGTTTTGAATAAAAAGTAAATGAATTCACTTGTAAAATCATTCTAGAGTTCAAACATTAAAAACTATTGTTTCTTTTGTTTAATATTTAAAATGTAGCTTATGAGAAATAAAAGAACAAATAGAATTCAACTAGCGCCGAGTAAGAACAAAAACAAAAAAACAAGTCAGGTCTCATAATTCTTTCCTTTTTTAAGTCAGACCATTTATTTTTCAAATTGAGAAATTTTGCTAAAGAAATAAACAAAAGAAAAAGAAAAGAAAATAGTGATCGTTATAGAATATACTTTTTTATATATAAATTAAAAGTACAAAACAAATCGTTATAAAATGACTTCTACAAACCCTAAACCCAATTAAACTCATGATGCTGACTTCCACCCAGAGGAGCAAATATCAGAGGCCATAAGCAACTCCCAAACGGATGGACCAAAGCTAAAGCAAGTACACGAGGAACGTTCTAAAGACCCCAAGTTTCAGATCTAACTACCTCGAAAGCTTCACAAAAATATTTGAGGTGATGAAACCACTCAATACGATGTGGAGCAGTTCAAAATTAATTTAAAATATCTATAACTAAATCAAGATCCACTCACCTCGCCAATGCAGACTTCACAGGAGAAAAGTTGTCTCTCCGGCGAGCAGGAACAAGCCTGAAGGATGAAGGGCCTTTGTAATTACTCTCCGAACTAAGTTACATGAACATGGGTGAAAAATAACCACCAAAACCTTTCAATGGGAGCAGCAGATCCAGATGAATGATCGTGCTGTTGCTAGAAAGAAAGGGATAAGAATTGACGGATTCTGAGACTTTCCCAGTTTCAGGAATCCGGGATGTGCATGCGGAAGTTCGTACCTTGCAGAAATGAAAAGGCTTTTCTTAGGCATGCTTCAACAATGCCTTCTTTGCCTTTCAATCTTTCTCTGCATTGACTTTTCGTTTAGACGAACTTCGACAAATAATCCATGGATTTAACTTGGCGGCACTGTGCAAAGAAGACCATGACCAGGACTATGCTCCAGAGGATACATAGTTGCGCCTCTCACAAATTTTTGATGGGCGGCAGCAGGCTTGCGTAGACTTGAAATCGATAAAGGCTTGCTTCTGATCTGCTTTTTTGTGATAGAACATGCAGCCAATGGGTCTCCGGAACCCGCTCCAACCCTCCTACACATTTTAGTAAAAGCATCAGGAATATAGAAAATGATGATATACGTTGATTTAGTGAGCGAACATATGAAAAACAAAGTTTCTAGTATGTACAAAGTCAAGGAAGTATTTAATTGGATTCATTAGTTAAGCAAATACGGTAGAACACAAAAACATTTACTTCATAGTTGGTCATTGCTAAGAGTTGCGGATTTAGTAGTTCGACTCCTGCAATCATTTAAGCATGTTTTGGGTTGAAATTCTAGACCAATAATGTCAACTTGCACACAAAGCAAAAATTATAGTAAGATGGATAGTAGCAACCAATTAAAGGTCACTTGTTGTCAAGTGAAAAATCTTCAAAGGCCCAGAAATACGTTGAATAGCTTTGTCGCAAAGTCTTACCATGCTGTACAAGCTTATCAAATGAGAATGAAATCGCATTCAAAATTCATGGAATGATTC
>NW_019104497.1:3130225-3162797 GCF_001995035.1 Momordica charantia
GGGGTGGTTCAATGGTGGATGCTGGATTGCTGATAATAATCAGTTACCTTAATCGTTTCTCAGATGCAACTCTAGCAGCAGTAACCATGTTTCGGCTTGGTACCCACTTCACCACCCGGTTAGGATCAGGTCGCATGGGAGAATGAATTTTGACAAGCTACACAGTTTCAAAAGTAATATTACTTCCCAACTAATCAAAAACAGATGAAAGATAAATGGTCAGTACAGAACTCGTCCAGACATGCATCTTTAATATGTTGCTTAGTAAATAACAGGTTAAGAAGAAAATGAAGTTCCAGCGTGCAAAAATGTCTTCAATACTTGTGGTTAAATACTTGTTCATAAAATATTGAATAATTTTTATCTATAAACTTTGAATTTTCTTCTGATTCTGTTGAGATCATTATTTAAAATGAACTGTAATACAGGGGATTGGATTATAGAACTCAACTCATTCAATACAATCAACAATGAAATTTCAATTTCAAATTTACCACTCTCAAAGTCTAATATTTTCTTATTCCAACACGTGACATAAATTATAGCAGACTTACGCCCAAACATTCCATCATCTGGTAATATGCCCTACCATGCAGAGGTGTGTGACCTTGCCGAGATTCTGAGAAATATCTTGTCCTGAAAAAATTTATTTTCATTCATCGATAAGGTATATTTTTATTTCAAATAGAAGAAATTATTCGTAACAACAAATTTCATACCATTCTTTATAGCCAGGATCAACCGTGAAGCCATACATATCTACTGAGTCACATATAGAGAGAGCAAACTCAAGAGCCTTGAGCCCAGTTCCTTTTGCAGCAGAACCAAACGAAGCACCGAGCATGAGATAAACAGGATTTTTTATTGGAACCTCCTGAAAAAAAATAGGACTATAAGTAGGGTGGAAAGAGGCAATCAACAACAATGTAATTTTATGCGAGGAGCAGTTCAACATCCAAGTTAGGAACAAAATTTTCGCAAGTAGAATGGTATGAAAAACATGATTGGTCATTAGTGGTATGAAATCTATGTATTTGATGAATGACAAAATTGATGACTGATAAAATTGATGACTAGAATAAAAATATATTAACTTCTCTCGAAGAATTCTGAAGGGTATTCTTTGAATTATAAAAAAAATTGAGAGAGAGAGAAATTCACATAATGCTTTATATTTAAGGACAATGAAAGCTCAGTTCCAAGCTCCTGAATTGATTGGTTCACATTCAAGAGGATGTCTGATTGCATAACGGTGACAATAAAACAGCTTTCTTAAGTAAAGGATTGAAAACATCCTTCCAGCATGCTTGCTTACCCAAACCCTACCATAAAGGAATAAATGAAATTTCATCTTTAATTTCGTTAGAGAGATATGGGATTAGCTCATTAGCCTAAGTCTCTTTTTATTTATTCTTCCCTTTTTCTCCCTTCAAGACATGAAAAATGGGGAGAGTATAAGGGAAAATCTGCCAAAAAGGAACTATTAAATAAAACCCTTCATTTTTTGCTTGAACCTTGATGGAAAAGAGGAGCTATGGCTAAAAAGGTACAAAGCATGGCATTTGGTCCAACCAGTACCAATTCTAGAATGCTCGAAAGCATAGAAATTAGAATCATGTATTTGTGGCAAAGATCTTCTAAAAAGGAACCACTACAAACAGTACGAGAACCTGAATCATCTTGTTCATGATATCGTGAATTGTTGTTTTGATTAACAAAACCTCCTTTCTTGTTTCTGCAAAATATGCAATTGATACTCAGTATACTTCCAATATTATGTCATTGGCCTCACAAGAAGTGAAAATATATTGATACCATCTAACTCGACGACTTTATCAAGAGCTTTTGCAGATCCCCTATTAAGAAGACGAAAGGTACTCTTTTTACCCACATGTTCAGTATAGTTCTGCGAAAATCAGAGCAAAAAACAGACTAAGATAAACTATTAAAATGAAAAGAGCATCTAATAAGATCGGTAGAAGCGGACCTGTATGGGGGCCCCATTTTCCCTGATGACAACATCAAAACCATCTATCTCCTTCCCAAATTTGGTTTTCAAGAGATCTCCAGAATTTCCCACAACAGCACAACGGCGATATTGTTTTGGAACATATGGTGGTGTTTCAGGAAGTACTAGGGAAAGTTTCTCCATGCATAAAGTTCTATTCTCGCAGCGATTACTGCAAACAGAAAAAACGTCACAGTGCATCAGTTACTGGAAACTGTCCACGATCATTTGATAAGGTTGTTTATCTGGAGCTCAACACACACCAACATGTAATTTGTAAATTCATCTGAACTTTTCAGGAAACTATAGCTTAAGATGAAATTGTTTCCTTGGATTATTAGAAATAAAGTCCATAAAACTAGAAAACGTTTACCCAAATATGATGGAGTCTAAAATTTAAAAACTAAAAACTTACATTCAGAATAGTTGGCATTTTCAATTGAATAAAAATCTTCAACTAGTGCTATGGTGTCTTTTTTTCTAACAAGAAACGAACTTTTCATTGATTTAACGAAAAGGAACAGAAAATTGTTCAAAGATACAAACCCCCGAAGGAGTGATAATATAAACAAAACAAAAAACAAAAATTATCAATCCTTTCAAGACAAAGTTCAGTAACTGTAACTACTTACAGAAGTACTCCTTTGTTAATCCTACGCCAAGCATACTCCTCCCATCCATTTGGCAACCCATCAATGTACTCCCTTGTCAATATGGTGGTACTGTTCCGCACCTGAGCAGTCCACTCACTAAATAATAATTAATTTGTAAACATGCTTATGAACCTTTAAATGAGAAATGTGAAAAAGACGAGCTCATTTAACTTAAGATGCACTTTTTAAGATAAAAGTAGAAATTAGAATTGGTGAACATTCAATTACTCCTAAAAAGTTGATGAATACAATCTTTCATCAGACATAAAAAGCACAGCTTACCTGTTCCCAAGTAGCCACAGCTTCACAGAGATTGAATTCGTAAGATAAGCCTTCAAGTTCACCAGTTTTAGGATCTTTCTGTTTACATGTAAATTTCAAAAATCTGAGTACTAGTTTATTATAAACTAAATTTGGATAAAAAAAAACCACAATGTGGCAGGAGCTAAATGTGGGATTTGATGCTCCAACTCAATTGGAACTCATCTACTCAACAAATATATGAACGGTTCGTCAGAATGATTAAGAGAACCTACCCATTTGGGAATGGTATCTTGGGGAAACCTCATTGAAACTAGGCAATAATCTCCGCCACCTACAGCTTGTAAACCTAATCCATTCGCACTCTGCAACACCATTGAACGATGGACGTACAATTATCCAAGAGATTAAGGTTTTTGTTTCAAGGAGCAAAATGTTAAACTACTTTCCACGTGACTGACAAAAACACACAATCATCAACGTCGTGTAAAACAAATCAACATCGAAAAGCAATTGCATGGTCCTCAACGTCATCGCTAGGCATTCGAAAACTCTTCAAATACAGAGAATGTGACGTCATAAGCTTCTGCCTCAATAGCCACGAGCTAAGCTCTCACCGACAGGTTCTTTCCAGTTTGGAAATAGCAAATATTTGAAACAATTGGTTTCCAGAACTCACCACACACTTCTGGAAACTGCTTTGGAGAGACTGCAAAGCTTCAAAATCCTGTTCGGAAAGTTGGTAGCCTCCATCTACAAATACATATTAGCTCAAGTTAGACGATCATACGCATAAAATGAATGCCAATTGAAAGAAATTAAACACAGAGATAGACGCTCACATAGGTCGGAGACGCCGTTAATGTAGATGAGAATGGCGGCAAATCCAGAAGCTAAAGCAACCACAAAGGCCAACTGCAACAGCCTCATCTATATAGAAACCGAGGAATTTAGGAATTCTGAAAACGTTCAATACAAACTTTAATGGATCTGAAGCTCCACTATGTATCAGTCTCTCGCTCAGTGGATCTCAAGGAGAAGCAAAGCGACCTCGATCTGTAATTCTGTAATCTTGCTTTCTTCCCCCGCTAGCACGCGCTAGAAAGATGGAAACGCTGTTAATCCAACTGGAAATTTTGAAATTTTGCAATATCAAATTGGACTATTGCCACCAATTGAGAACGTCGGCTCTACTCTACAGTAGAGGCCCATATGATTTAGGAACAACGTCCAGTGTCAATCTTGTATTGGGCCATTTCCAACGTCATATCGGCCCAAATTTGGGCTTATAGAGCCCAATTCATGAGCCCAAAATTTCAATAAGGGCATTCTTACTAGGATATGACAGACGCCAAACAAACGAAACTTTAGAGGCGGAATTTATGCCATTTTGATAATTTTGGTGAATTGAAAAAAAAAAAAAGTCACGCCGGACAGCCAACATAAACATAAATTAAGGGTTAAAGATTGGAGATTTGAATCTTCAACGTTGAACTAAAAAAAAGCTACATGAGACCACATTACTTTATTAACAATAGTGAATGTTGGAGATGATTTATCACTGATCACGTGCCAAACCCTCATACGATAAAAATAACAAGTCAGTGTAAGTCAATAATATGAAAGCTCGTAGCTTCGGACATTACTTAATAGGCCGAGCCAAACTGATCCCCAGTTCAACCCCCTTAACAAGTAGGTCGAGCCAACCTTACCTTTCACACATCGACATCCTGCTCTACCAGCCGTGTCGATGAAAAAAACACTCCATCAAGATCAATTCTCCGACACATTCTACGACAACACATTGTGATCCTCAAAACCTTAATGGATCATTAGAGACTTGTCGAACGACCAATCGGAAGCCTATAAATAAAGACCTTCCTCCTTATTCCAAGGACGCAAAACTATATTCTCTCTCCGATATAGCTGAGTCATTCACTAATTTGGACATCACTGTTTTCTCTTTTGCAAGTCTCCACTTGCTAGAGTTCCAGCTTATCTGTCAGGTCAACTTCCACCTGAATCGAGGTTCACGGACTTTGTCAAATTATTGATCAAATAATGAATCTTTAACTTATCTACTAAGCAAAAAATGTAGTGGGATCCACATAAAGCATTTAAATATTCTTATATTCTAACTCTAATGTATTCTCGTGCACAATTGTAACATCATATCATTAATCAACTATAGCTAGGTATTAAAAGCATCTATGTTTTGGGTTGAAAATTTGAACCCAACTCTTGTAATTTGTTATGTAAAATAAAAAGAAGACTGTGATTCAAATATTCTCAATACTTTTTATGATTTATTGCAAAACAAAATACGGTCTAAGAAAGAAAAGGATGAAAATAATTCTTAATTTTCTTGCAAAAGAATAGTTCTCTTAATCTCAAGTAAATGAAGAGGGGAGATTAGAAATGAGACAGCATTATATATTCTTCTTCCTCCATTATTAAATTACTCACCCACAAAAAGATTAAAAAGTCAGAAAATAACCATTAAATTGAAAAGGATAGTTCAAAAAAATTTCTTAAGCCTACCAAAAAAAAATGGCATCCAATTAATTAAATGAGCAGTAGAACAATTGCAATTAATTATTAGATTGAAAAGCCCATACATATAGTTGGATGAAGGTACAAAAAAATGTAACTAAAATGTCAAAGAGTGGGGCTCTGAAAACTTAATTTCTTTTGACCCATTTTTATTTGAAGATTAAACCGTAAGGAATTGATCAATAATGTACGTAATATTTCATTCCAAATTGATTAAAATTCATCCACAGACAGCTACAATCAGTCCAAAACACATAATTATATGGTAATTAATCAATAAAAGACAAAAACAAAGAAAACCCTAATTTATCCAACATATGTACCAATTGCATGCGCTGCACGGCGACCAAAGTTGACAAAAGTTTATAAATATATGTATATAGAAGAGGGCCTGGTGCATGCATGTTTATATATTTATTGTAAAACTACATAAACCAAACATATTCAACTGCTGCTTGCTCTTGGTCGCCAAGATCATCTTATTTTCTCTCTCTCATTTTTATTCGTAGTTTTAAATTATGGAGATTGGGTTTTATGGTTTAATTAATTGATAATATATGGATGATATAAGTTTTTTATTTGCATTCTTGGGGTGTTGTTTCCGTTTGGGACAGCCCATGCATGAGTTAGGATTAGCTGCTGAGCGATGTGGACACATATTATTTGTTGTCAAGAGAGGGAAAGGGACAAGGCAATTCAATGGCTGAGGGGCCGAGCCATAGGGGGTTGCCTCCAGTGGACCCTGGTCCCATTTTGGCCGCAACCACCGCCCTCTCCAACCCACTGGTCCCTCCCCCAGCCCCCCCTTCTGGGTCGCCCATCACTTAATATGTTGCCGAACACGATTGCAACCACATCGCCTTTTGCTCTGCCTCATCGTTCTTTACATCTCCCCATTGTATGTGATATTGTCCACGCTTTAGACACAAGTGTTAATGATTTTACTTTAAACATCACTCAAAGTCCTTGTCATTATGTAGATGTTGTCTTTCATTTATATATCGTGAGCATTTCTCTTTTCTTCCTAGTCAATAGGAGACTTTGGTTGCCAATATTGATTAGAAATATAAAAAAAATCGACAGTACCAAAATTGAGATAAATAGAATTTTCTACTTTGTGATATTATGTTGAATCACAGTATAAAGGTGGACGGAGATGACACTATACTCTTAAAGTATTTTGTTTGTGTCGTCTTCTATGACGTTTCGAGGAAAGAGAGTCGGAGCGAGACGGAGTGGTCAATTCTATGGCCTGACCTTTTAGGGGTTTTTATTTTTTTATTTTTTGGCTTAGAAACTGTGTTTTGTATTTTGAAATCTTCAAAGTACTTCCCTTTTCCTTTTCAGTGAAAAGATAGCAGGGAGGAAAAAGACCTCACTGGCTCTGATTCATTTCATTCATAGATCCTCTTAATCAAGAACAGAAGAAAGATCTCTCTGACTCGCATTTCGACAACAAAAATTTCCCCCCACACAAAAACAAGATCAGGATTAAGCCAATGTAAAAGTTTTTTTCTTCATCATCACGTCGTTTTCTGTTTTTTGTTCCCATCTGCCCCGCCCATTGCCTTTGTGGTCAAGATTTTGATACTAATATCATCAATTATCGAATGATTCTTCATATAAATAATATATATATTCTTCTAGGGGGAAACCCCAAAAGCAAGAAAAACAAAAACTTATATTATCTCTTGATCTAATTAATTATTGCAATTACTAATTACCAACAGTTGATTGGTTAGTGGCTTAAAAAAGTAGGTACACAATAAGTTATCAAAATAAATATGAATCAGAGTCGTATTAAATAATAAATATGGAGAGATTCTACTTCTTGTCCCAAACATACCAGTGAAATATGAAAAGAAATGGACCCAACAGAAATAAAAATAAATAAATAAAAATAAAAACCATTTTGAGTCAAACGATGATGGTGAAATTTCGAGGTGGTGTTGTGAAATAGTACAAGACATAGGCCAAACTGAGAGAAACAAGACCATACATGAATGTCGGCTATCTCACACACCAAATTCAATAAAATAAATAAATTATAAATTACGATAGAAAATAGAAAAAGGAAAAATAGATTGCGATAACTCCTCGGTATCTCCCATCCAAATTAGATGGCGACGATACTGTACCAAATAAATACACAAACAAAACCTACGTAGAAAATATATAACTTAATTCCCCAAAACCATAAAACAAAGAATATCTTCCATACACTTGAGAAAATTGGATTTTTCCTTTTTCTAATAAGATACCAAAATATTCACTATTAATTGTTATAGTTAATATTTATTTTATCATATAAGGGTGATGACTATCCATGAAATTCCAATTCTAACTTAATCCCATTTTTGGACGAGAGATTGGATATTCGTTTGAGTTTCTTGAGTTCTAAAATTATATCAATATATGAACATTCTATAATAAATCTTTGTTGGGTTTCTTCTCTTTTCAATGTAAGACGATCTTTAATACAATATCCATCCAATTGGAATGAGAGGAGGTTAAGTTAGATGGGTTTATGTGTATGTGTTGGGAGAAGGCAAGCATGGTCAGGGCAGTACCGAAAGGGCTTATATGAAAGGTCCTTTACATGATATATATAATAAACAACAGGAGGGTCCCTTGAAAGAGGAAATTGATGGGCTGGTGGGTTGCAAATAATTCTAATAACACAATTTCCAGCTATAATTTTTGTTTATTATTTCTTATATATAGACCTAGACTCAAGACTGCAACCCCTGCAGTGTATAAATAATCTAGTGTACTTTTTTCTAATTTGACATCCAATTATCCAACTTTCATTATTTAACAAAGAGAAATTGGAGGGCATTGGGATTTTAAATTTAGTTGGGGGTGCCATTTTTTTTACTATAAATATAGGAAAAAGGAGCAGTCAGATTCTTATATAATATATATTTGTAGAATAGGACATATGGAAGATCAACTTTTGGGGTCCAAAATTATCATGATGAGAACAATTCAACATGTGGGGCTGTGTGGAGAACAGGTGCAGAACAAGGAAACCCCATTTGATTATATCCATAAGATGTGAACTTCTTTTAAGGGAATAAACAGATTTTGCATATGCCCTTTGATTTTCTTTTGCCTAATTCCAATCTTGATCTTCATCCAATTCTATGGAATAAAATTCTAAACTAATAACCTAATTCTTAGGTTTTTGAGTTTATGAATAATTTCTTTAGAAAACTTGTTAGAACCGTGGTTTCTCTCGAAAGACCTTGTACTTAATGAAGATTTCTCTTTTTACTAATATACATCATGATGTTACTTTATCCAACTAATATGAGATTCTAGTTAATTGATTTTGAGATGTAAACTATGTTGATTGATTTAGTAGTAGAGTCCAAAAGCTCAAACGAACATCCGATCCAAAAAAAATAGGATTCGGCCAAGATCGGTGAGCCAAAAGAGTCACAATCTTGAGAGGGCATGTTAATGACCGCACATTAAAAAAAACATTTACAATGATTTATAATAGACATGATCAACTACTATTCTCATTGTTTATTTCGATAGAACACATATTACACTGTAACTATATCTTTTGAAGCTCACTCCTTCTAAGTCAGAGGCATTACTCTGAGACCATTTTGTTAGAGATAACAGAGACACTCCTCACAGTCAACGATGGACATAATATTCTTTACTTTGGACTCGGTGGCTTTGTATTTTCATAATTTCATCGGCACTAAGGAAGATGCATGTCTCTCTCACTTTATGTATCCATGATTTACCATTTTATCTGGCCAAGATGAAATTTTCATTTTGTAACTTTTTAAAGAATTAGGAAGCAAAATTATGTGGTTTTTTTTTTAAAAAAAAATAAAAATTCTAGGGTTATTGCTTGCCAGAGCTAGTTCAATTATCCAAGACTAAAGTCCACGTCTACACTGTTATGGTATAGGGATCTACCTGCCATGCCTGCTGTGAAATAAAGCCAAAGTCTCGATGATCATTTTACCGAATAAGCTTCTTCAAAACCTGATTAATTACTTGATAATTAATAAAACATTTCATTCGCCGTCTGCAATTAATGCCAATAATTGAATTTGTTTTTATCTCTTACGTCAAGCTGTATATTTCTCATAATGTCATTGTATTAATTCGTGGCTCTGTTGTAATTTTAAATTCTTTTCGAAAAATCAATTTTACTTTAGAGTCTAATTTCCAATTCTTTACTTACCGGTTCATAACGTAGAGGATGTTGTTAGGTAATTTTTCTTTTCCTTTTTTTCCTACAAATATTTTCCTACTTAAAATTCTATTTTGTGATCTTTTGTGTAACAAATTTAAGTAGAAATTATGGTCTTTTTGATAGTGTGAGAGATGGGATTTTATGAGATCAAATTAGAAACTACTTTAATCTCACCAATTCTCTCGTGGGAAACATGCACAAGGTCAGAATAGACTTGAAATTGATAGAGAAACATCATGGGAAAATGGGATTCTAAAAATTTATATCTTCATTTTCCTTTTACTTTTCCTTTTATTTGTTTATTTATAATTTATAAAAAGGAAAACCATGGTTAGGTTGCCAACCATGGAAGATGATATCTTTACCTGCTTTGTTTCATAAAGTTTTCATTTTTTTTTTATGTTTTTAAAAAACCATATTTATTCACTAACATTTTTCTTTAGTGTCCATGTTATTTATTTATTCATTATTTTACCAACAATAACTGCCTCCAAATCTGTTGCACTGGGTACATATAAATTTTGTTCAAGAAGATGAATTAATATATAATGTGTATCTGGACAGGATGACCCTCTTAGGATTTCTTCACATGGAATCTTGGAAAAAAGAGAGATTTGGTTGGCAACAGAGCAAATCAAATAAAGAACAAATGGTGGAAAAAATAGTGACAAATAGACAATAAAAAAAAATTTAAAAAGAAACATACCCCTTTTCCCATTTCATGGAAAATTATTCCTTTTTGTCTATGTCACCCCCAAAAGTTTCATAAAAACTTTAGTAAAAAGTATCACTCAGTTAATTCTGACACCCATTCTCCTAAACTTTCCATTCATAATATATAAACTATGACACTTTAAACTATCATATTCAAACTAAAGGTTACATATTATTTATAATTGATTGTGTAAACTTGAAAAGATAAAAAAAACAGGGAAAGGAAATAAAGGAAATTTATAAAGAAAACATGATTTTGATTGAATGAGTGATTAATATATTTTGGCATTTTGTATGAGCACAAAACAGTAGAAGTTTGACAACATCGGCAACTCGCCAGACAAAACCCTACACGATGCTCTGTTCACATAACTGCATGTTTAATAAAAATTAAAACCCCATCTTATGCATCAGTAACCTCCAAAATATGATGTAAAACAAACCAACTTCAAGATTCCTCCAATATTTCCCTCTTTAATTATGATATTGACGTTATTGTTAATCGATCATAATTTATTCAGATTAATTAATGGAGCCGAAAGGTGTGTTTTTTACATTGTAATTTGAGTTTATATGGTGTTTGATAGAAGCAGGGGAAAAAATTGCATATATTAACAGATGAATGAAAATTACATACACAAAATGAAAATGATATAGGCTAATCAATGAGTTTTTATACGATCTTTTACCTAACTAACCCTCTAATAATACATTAAAAATGAAATAAATTTATTTTTTCYAAAGAGAGAAGAAAAAAAATCAGTACAGATTCTCCAAACTTGAGCAGCCACAGTCCACAGAGCTCTGATGACTAAAATGGGAGGGAACAATTAATGTCTTGTAAAGATCAGATCCTCTGTGTCCATTGTCCGTTGATTTTTGCTATTTTCCCTTTATTCATTGTTCTCTGTCCACTTTCACTCCATCGAATCGCCTCCATTTTTTTTTTTTCCTTTTTTTTTTTTTATGAGGTGGAGGGATGGAGAGAATTTAATTTCAAATTCTTAGTAATTCTTTAATGGAAGTAACATAAATTGTCGCCAATCCCTGAGGAAATAAGAAGCTTTCGTTTCTGGTCTTCGACATCCCATGATGAAACTTTAACGTTATCCTGAAAAGGAAGTTTTATTTTTTTGTTATTTAATGTCCTAAAAAAAACCAATAAATATATAATGATATGGGAACATAATTTTACCTGAGACTGAGAGTAGGCGTTTGGGCTCATCCCTTGATGAAGAAGAAACAAATTAGCTGAATGGTCCATCAGGGGATAGCTACTCGCGGCGGAGATTGCCGGAGATGGGGTTGTCGGAGTGGTGGTGTCGATCAACGCCGGCGGTGGGACGACGCTGCATTGAGCCATGGCCGGCAACTGTGGAGTTATACTACTTAACGACGTCTGTTTAAATGTCAAATATATTAGACAAAGTTCCGAGAAATTAATTTAATTAAGCTGTTTTTCTTTTAAGGGTAATTTTTAATTAATTACCTCTGGCTGGATCATGAGGCCATCCAAGTCCATTCTGAAGTCGAAGAAAATGGGGTTCAAAGAAGCGAGTTTCATGGAGAGAAACTGAAACCAAAGTAGAGAAATTAATTAATTTGTAATTAATAACAAAGTTGTAACTAAAAAAAGAATTTGAAATGAAAAAAATGGTGTACCTCGACTTGATTTTGTAGGGACTGCACATAATTGATAATTTCATCCAACATGAGGGCCTTCCCTGTTACCTATTCACCACCAAAACCCACATGGGCAATGTCAGAAAATAAGACCCATTTAATTTAATTTAATTTAATTTCCATGGAGAATTAAGAATGAAATTGGAAATGGAACTATTTGTTACCTTGTCGCAACCCGGAACAAGTCGTTGCAATGTCTTCATCCTTTCACTAATCTTCTCTCGTCTCACCTGAAATGACACGACATGTCGTTTTTAGCGTGTGGGGTTTGTTTTAAGTTAATTATTAATCCTTATAATTTTTATGTCCTTGAAATTATTTTAATTAATTACTAGAACTTACCCTCTCTGCAAGACTGTGGCTGTCCGTGGCCTGGCCCCTACGGGCTCTGACATGAATGTAACCTTCCTCTGAAATTTTCTTGTCCTCTTTCTTCCCAGTTTTGGGCTTTTGATCTCCTTCTTTCCTTTCATCTTCCCCCTTAGCCATCTTCTGCTTCTTCCCCGTGCTCTCCGTGGCGCCCTAAAAAGACCCAAAACACACTAATTATATTAGACACAAATTATCTCAGAGAAATTACATAAATTAAAAAAATATATTTCAACTTCGGTGATCACCTTGGATTGAGTGGAGCTGGCGGAGGAATTATTATTGCGGCTCTTCCTCTTCTTACTGCAAGGGGAAGTGACAGTGACAGTGACGGCCTTGAGCTGCGGCGGCTCGGCGCTGTCGGATTTCTCGACGAGAGTGGAAGATTCGGGGCTCTGTTTGGAGAGGTCGGGCGAGAAATGGTGGATGGGTGGTTCTTGGGGGAAGAATTGAGAGAAGCAATTGGCGTTGAAATTTGGGTCATCCAAAAAGGCAGCCATTTTTAGGGGATTGGTGGGCATGAATACGGAGTCAAGGAGAAACGGTTGGTATTGATATGAAAAGGCTGCCATATATTTCTCTGTGTTTGGAGCAGTGGAAGAGTAATGATGGAGGTGTGGAAAAAAGTGAGTGGGCAGTGCAAGAAATGCTCAGAGGGTGAGGGGTTATATAAAGAGAAGGAGAGAGAAGATGGTGAAATCTTTAGAAACGCATTCCCATGCAAGATTTCAGTGTATAATTGACTGGTCTTGGGTTGGGTTGGGTAAGGTCTGATCTGAGCCTGTTTCTGTGTGGTGGACTTGTTTTCCAAAGAGTAAAAAGGGAGAATATATTCAATTCAATTCATATATTTATTTAATAAATTAAATATAAATAAATAAATAAAAAGAAGAAGAAGCAGAAGATGATCATTAAATCCACTATATATCCAGACGACGTAATTGCTTTCTTTTCATTTCATCTGGATCCGTCAGGCAATTTTCGTTATAGGACGAAAGCTGGTGACAACTATTTCTCAGAAGAAAACATTAAACTCCCGCGTGTCGACTCCTTGTTTATTAATTAATTATATTGTTTTAAACATCTACATTTATGTTTTGTCATATCATATCAGCTTTATTTGACCTAAAAAGTATAAACAGTAATTTTTTCCCCACTTCATCAGTTGATATGGTAAACAAGGTAAAAATTAAAGTTGTCTTATTTGGGTAATGAAGTTCTTCATTGGATAAGAGTAAGACCACGATTTAAAGTCTTTTCTTAATTTTTAACCTATGATTAGACACAAATATACGTGACGTCGTATAAACTAAAGTTGAGAGAAAAAAAAAATGGAGAGAGAGAGGGAGAGAGTGGGAGTGGGTGGGGCAAGCAGCCGGTTGTTGATAGCACCGAAGAGAAAGCGTCTCTGTCAAACTGTCCATACAAACAAGTGCATTAATTAAGAAGTACCCGTTGCCCGTTACCCATTGGATAAACTTGTAAATACCAACACCTATCACTCTTTCACACCTTTTTTTTTCCTTGTTACTTCGATTATAAAATTCCAGATTATTTCTTTTCTAGTCCTTCAACTTTCATTATATTTATGTTAGCCCTTATCTCTATTTAGAGTTTTTATATTTTAGTACTCAAATCTTAGTACACTACAAATTGGATCCTAATGTACTATTAGTTTATGAAAATAGATAAAGTGATTTTGCATATTTATATTAATGTAAGCATCTATCGAAGCAAGTTTGGGATGGAGATTTGATATAACGACCTTTCAATTAGATATGTGTGTGCGCCTCAACTAATTGAATTTTGAATAGATTGACATATCATTAGAGACATCTTGATATATATGACACGGTTTTTGACTTGTCGAACTATATTTGTAATTAGGTCAAAATTTTTCTAATTGATATCTTGCATTAAACGAAATTGGTTTCAAACTAATTCTAAATTTAAGGTAAAGCTAATTTTTGGAGAGAGAATTTTGCAAGTGGATTATATCTTAGTTACATGATTTCGTTGGTGGGATTCTTTATCGGAGAAATATTTATCAAAATAGAAAATTTATCACAGGTGTTTTAGAGATGCTATTTTATCTCAATAATCACAACCTTCTTGTTTTATAAGTATATTTTTACTCTTAATTGTAATAAGTTTTTCACGCCAACTATTATTCAACTACTCAGATATTAATAACATCATATAATATTAACATGCATGAAATTCCATCTCAAAACCAATTGGCTATGAAAGGAGTAGCTCATGTCTATAATAGACCTATGTAATATAAGGTCCCTTCTTTTATCAATCTGGAATCCTTAGATACCAGATGAATGATGAATAAACCGTCCCTCAATTCAACAGTTTAAGTTGATGGGTTGTGTAAATTTAATTCATTTACATGGATTCTCAACCCAAAAGCTTAAGCTTAAGCATTTAAACCCATGCATTATTATTTTTTTCCAGAGAATTAAATTTATCCAATCCATCAGCTTAACCTTTCAAATTAAGTATAATTTATTATCCATTTAACTAAATTCACCCACACCCTTTATTTATCAGAAAAATGTAACATTTTGTTTTAAACTCTCTCTCTTGTAACAACATAGTTTGAAAGAAAGTTATTTTATTTAATGATGGGATATAAAAAGAATATACTCAAATTTATTTGTATAATCCATTACTTTTAAAGAAAATAGCAGTGGACAGAAAAACCTTTTATATATTTTAAAACATGTCACCGATTTATTTTTTGAGATTTTTAAATATAGAACAAATTTTTAAAATAGGACTAGCAATTTTGCTAATCTATGGTCTAAAACTAATACTCGCGAAATCTACTTTTTGTATCATTATATACTAATTCGTAGGCGGCTGGCAGATATAGAAGAGAAATTAATAGTTAATTACAAAGATAAAGCAAACAAGATTTCTATGTGCAAATATAGCCGACAAAAATGGAGGTCCAATCCAAATGAGAAAAAAGTTCGATTATATATTCGTTTATAACTAATATCAAGTATGACTAATATTCCTAAAATTGATAATATTCCTGAAATTAATAAATATATTATTGATATATTGATATATAGATAAGAATATGCAATGATTTAAATCAAAACTCCAATAATGCCATAATAAAAATTTTCAGTGATATATTTAATATATAGTATATAATTTATATAGGTAGTTTGATGGATAAACCTCAAATTAAATATGTCAACGATATACTTCAAATTAATTGTATTAGTTATATAACTGATATACTTAAAATAAAGTATATCACTATTATATTTGATACATCAATAAGAAAAATCTAATGGTACATAAACCAAAATCTCCAGTTTGAAGAAAATTTATCAGGGATATACATAATATAAACAATATCATTCATATATTCAATGTGACTGATATACTTCATATTAGAATGATACATAATATAAAATATATCAGTAACGATAACAAAATTCGAAAAATAGTGAAAAACGACAAAATTTTTGCCATATTTGTGAACAAAAAAATTGTTATTATATTTACAAATATGACAAATATATTTACTACCCATTAAAAATTATACCATAACTTTTGTTACCAATAACTTTTGTTAGGGGTGAAAGAAAACAAGTCAAGAGAATGACGCAAAGTAATCAAACCCCCATGGGCTAGTCTCGAAGGAGTCGCCCACAAATTTAGAGGCTAAAGCCTAAAAGGATGGATAATATAACCCAAGGACCAAGATCATAGACAACATGTTGGAGGCCAACCTGCCAAGGAGCCGTGGACCAACCAGCTCACAGGTGCGGCTTGATCGGTCACTTGGTCGACCAGTCGAAGCCAACCCGCTTAAGGTCGACTAGCCCATGGGCCGGTTGACCCACGATAAGCCAATCAAGTGAAAGTTCAATTCTAGGTTTTCTACCCTGCAAATAAAGGGTAAATACTCACAATTTTTTTTAATACCACATGTGGGGATGAAGGATCATACTCACAACTCTGTAGTTTGAGATATATGTCAAATACCGCTGAGCTATGCTCGCTTAGCGGTAAATACTCACAATTAAAGTATGCAACAAAATCTACTTTTTGTTAGATTTCACATAAGCCATTTTTAACTTTGCATCAGAATGTCACGCACTGATGTGTAATCTTTTTGTTTTGCAGATTTCATCAAAGACGTTTTATTTGAAAAGAGTGGTGTAAATTTGTTAATTCATRTAAAAACCAAATTTATCCATTAACAACTTTTATTATTTATAGACTCATAAATAAAACTACAATTGAAAGTGCACGTTATATAAGTATACACTTCTAAATCTCATGCTTGGTAAATTCAAACTAATTAAAATTGTGTGACAAAAAATCAAACAAAAAACTTTATAAATCGTTGAAATTCGCCTCATGAATCACAACTCCACTAGTGATATTAAACGAGACGTGTATATAATAAGAGCAATTAATACATAATAGAGACTACTGAATCATAGATTATTAGGAATGGACGAAGTTTTTGGAATAAATAAAATATATAAACGAAGATAACCTTGAAATATCGGAATGCAGGAAATGGATGTCACGTCTGAGTCCAGGTTTTTGAGACAGACTATTGCGTCATTTTCCATCAGAGGAAAAAGGAGAAAAACGTAAAGAAACGAATTACAGGTCAAAATGTGAAGCTCTAATAAGGGGCTTTGTCGGCAGCTTTGTTGGACTGTCAGGCTACCTTCTAAGCTCGGCCCAATTGTACTCTCTACACAAAACTGAATTACGGAACTCATAACAATCAATGTTACTTCCTACTTCACGTAGGCCTAACATGCATCCTTTCAATATTCAACATTGAGCTCCTTTACTTTTATTGGATACAATAAATATGGGGAAGATCGAAACTCCAACCTCTAGAAAAGAAGCAAGATGTCAGTTATAATCATATGGACAGTTGAACTCTCTTCATTTTAGAGCCGCTTGTAATATAGCAAAAATTAATAATTATTGAAGGACGTCTAACCTAAATAAAACAAATGGAAAAAGTCGGTTATACTCCTCTCAATAATATGCTTGATATCTAGTACACGCATGCACGCACATCAGTGATATGACTAAAATGAAGTATAAGAAGTATACACTTGATATATCAATAAAAAAAACTTACAATATTATTTAAACTAAAATTTTCAACCCAACAAAATATTTACCAATGATATACATAATATGAATGAATTATATCATATTTAGTGTGATTAATATACTTGATATTAGCTGTATATTAGTTATATCGGTGATATCAAGTATATTAGTTATATCATTGGTATACCTAATATCAAGTACATCGGCAATGACATACTCTGTATAAAAAATTTGATATATTTGCAGGTTTGACAAATATTTTTACTATCCATTAAAAATACCCTTAATTAATTTTAATGAAAAATATGGATTATTAGTGATTGTTGTTGTTATTGACATACTCGTATTGTTGATATTTATTATAATATTTAACATCTTGCCAACACATATGCACGATGCATCAGGGAAAAGTGCATTTATTTCGTAAACCTATGTCAAACTTTTCAACTTATGAAAATGTGTCAGTATATATATATATATAAATATATATTTGAAGGATGTTAATGAAATGAAAATTTTACTTCAAGGAAGTACAAAAGAAATGAAATATTAGTTGCTTGTGTTGTTAGACATTTATTAGCTACTAACTCTTCATTATTCTAAAATAATATATATATATATATATATATATATATATATATATATTTATTTAAGTCTAATTTAATTGATTAAGACATATATCTAATAAAAAGAGATACGTTCGAATCTCCATTCTTGTTGTTTTGGAAAAGATTCTATATATAAAAAAATTCAAAGTCTATTAAGAAAGATAGGTATAATTATATCTTGGGTTCAGAATATTTAATAGCCAGTCATCAATTGGAAGCGGGCAAGATGGTGATGAATTGCGATTGGTCCAAACCTTCGACCAGCGACTTATTGCGACCCGCCCAGAATGGCCATACATACTAAGACCTTATTCACACAGCGAAGAAAGGCCAAATGGAAGGGGGCTCACTGCTTTCCCTAATATCCTCCCTTTACCACATAATGGGGGTTTACAGGGGATTCAGAGTGGAGCCGGTCGAGGGAACAAAGGACTGAGAGTCCATTGCCTTGAATTGAGAGGAGAGGAACGAAAGAAAAGGGTTTCCTAAATATCAAACTTGCAATTGAGTGAGTTTTTTAATATTTTTTCAACTGTGCAACTAAAACTTAATATGGGGACTCTCTGGTTTTTACTACAGATCACCATATATAATCTTAGGTTAAAAATTGTTAAAATGATTAATTTTACAACTTCATATAATTCTCCAGTACTAGTGAATTGGTTTCTACTGATCAAGGAGCCACATTTCTCATGATAAGTCTATTGACCAATATATAATTAAGACAAGCCATTAATAGTCTAAAAAAAACGGTATATATAATTGCTCTCTAAATTAATGTTGTATATACCCAAAAAACAATTAAAATCACTGAAGATATATATAGATTGCTTATAAAAGTTTGATATATAGATGCGCCAAACATGCTCTAGAAAGTCATAGATCAGATCCTCATTCTGATACACATGTCTCAAAATAATACAAGTGTCATATATGATTCAAAATCACTAATTAAACAGAGAAATTTCAGTTTTTTTTTTTTTTTATAAATTATTTCCTCTCTTTAATTAATTTCTTTCTCAGTATTATTTCTTCACGTTTCTTAGTTGCCAAACAAAAACATCCCGAGATCAGATCTCACATCTAATCCAGCGTCTCTCCAATCGTCTCACGTTTGTTGCATTTGTTTATGAACTTTTTGGCGTTGGCCCCATATATTCAAATTAAAGCCAAGGCCGGCCACGGCTTGCAACGCGGATGAATTCAATGGCTTTGGGACGTTGCATGGGAAATTAAAAAAATATGTATAAAATTATGGAAGACGACAAAGAAAGATGAACTTATTGAGATTTGCACGTAGGTGTTGTAATGTGGCCATCAAAATGTGCGAGCAATAACTAAATAAAAATAAAATCATCTTCTTATCTCTTTGGTTCATTCATATCAACCTGGAGATTATGTTGCAGTGGCTGTGCCGACTCGACTGATCAGACTCCAGTCTCCAGGGTCTTTTATTTACTTCTCGCGTACGGCCCAGATAAATGAAGCTTTTCTTTCATTCAGTTGGCAGGTTGGAGTTTAATGACGAAAGATTTTAATCTCTTATTTGGGTTTAATTAATTACAACTAATGGAAAAAACACCTACTTCACATTAAAGAAAAGAAATTGAAAAATATATCCATCTCTTATACCACTCACACAACTATAACTATGGTTAGTATACCAGAGTATTTTATTTGGAGCGCATCCGGTTTGGTTCCCTTGGGGGTGGAATATTTTACGGTAATCTAATTCGAAAGATTATCTCSAATAATATTTTTAAACTTCTTTTATAAAGGTCGAGATTCTAGTAGCTAGGTTTTTTAAATAAGTGTCCATAATTTTATGTACAGTGAATATTTGATTTACAAAACACACTTTGAGATAAAAATTAAAAAAATTAAAAAAAAGTTAGAGATGTAACCTCCTAGCTCTTTAGATGTTGTAAGATGCCTTAACAATTTAATTAAAATCTTTATATTCTAAAATTTTTAATTTAGATCTGGTTTGATAACGATAAACTTTTAAGAAACAAAAATTATATATGTTTTATAACTGTTTTTTTTTGTTGTTGTTTCTACAATAACAGAAAATCAAACATATTTGATAATTATTTTTTATATTTTATTTTTAAAATATTAGAAAGTTGAAAAGATATATTAGAGAGAGAATTTTATGTAAATTAAATATGACAATGGTGTAAGGGGGAGTCTGGATGCCCTTTCCCATCTTGCATAAATTTTTAGTCCTAAGTTGTAGGATTTATGGAATTGGGTCTAGAAACATGGAAAGATTACTGGTTTAGTAAATAATTTTTAAATATTTTTATAATTTAAAAAATAAAAGAGTAACAAATATATATAATTTCTATTGAAAAATGGTTTTTACTATTATAATAATTAGTTTAAAAAATATTTGATACTTAATTTTTAATTTAGTAAAACAATTAATAAAATATATATTAATTACTTAAAAATGGAATGAGACAAGGTAAAGACATGATGAAAAGTTCATTCCCTATTCTCGGAGCGGAGATCGAACCCTAAAGTAACTTTTGTCGTGCCTGATTAGAGACATGAAAAATAAAAATTTAGAGAGAAAAAAAAAGAAACCGTTTAAAAGAAAGATTTTAGAGAGGAACAAAATAATTCAGAGAAAGAAAATTGAGTGATAAAAAAGTTAAAGACAAAAATATAAAATTTTAGAGAGTCTAAAGTTGAGAGAAAAAGACAGACTATAAAAAGAAAAATATATATATATTGGTTAGAGAAAATAAGTAAAAATTATAGTAAAAGAAAATTAAACGAACAAAAAATTAGATACAAAAAAGTTGAAAATATATTTAAAGACAAAATTTGAAAGAGATAAAAGTTCGAGAAAATAACATATTTTTAGAGAAAGAAAAATGAGAGTGATATGTTAAACCAAAAAAAAAAAATACATAGAGATAAAAATGTTAGAGGGAGACGTAATAATAAATATTCCATAAATTAAACTTTTAGAGAGAGGTAAATTTTTAAGGAGATAAATTTAGACAGTAAAAGATTTTAGAACTAGAAAGAAATTTGTTAGAAAAAGAATATTTCAAATAAAGGAAAAAGAAAATTGAGCATCAGATTTTTTTCCCAAATAGAAATATGTTTCTTAGAACTACCCTATTATAAATTTATTTAGAATTTCAAAAACATTTTTAGAGTAAAATAAAAAAAAATTGAATTTGTTACGCAACAGACATATTTTTCAAAAACAAAAAATAGAAAACGAAAGGTTATTTATTTATAAACAATTATATAATTTGAGACGAATTAAGGGCGTTGGTCCGTGTTTTAGGTCCGTCCGTGGACGGGAGGGAATCAATGGTGAGTGATTACTGATTAGTGGAATAGTGGAGCACTGTTGGTTAAGCGCACAGAGCCAAATTGGGTTCATAAATGAGATTTGTTTTTGGTTAGAAGAGAGTATCTTCCTGAAGATACGCAAATCTATCGAAACAAAACTCCACACCCACCCACCAATTTGATTCCAATCCAACCAAACCCATCCACTAGTCCATTTTGTTTGATACCATAAACCCAATTTGCCTAAAAAATTGTCACTTTTCCCCTTCGAAAAGTTTGTACGCTTTTCAATCCTGTTTGATATTTAAAAGAAATTTTTTATCTAATAATTTAATGGTGAATCTTACCATTTTTTTAAGGTTAATCTATGCTCACTACAGATTAGGGACAACTAATTCAAATATAGCTTAATGAATAATACAGCACTGATTCTTAATCTTTTTTAAAAAAGAAAGATTATCTAAAAACCTGCATTTGTAATGGTAGGTTGAAGATGCCCATATTGAAAAAAAACTGCAGAGACGAACTTAAATATTGGGTTTGGGTTGCTATTAAAGTTTGTGGGTTAGCCAAATGTCAACTATATTTGTAATGAGAGATATTAAGAAGAAGATGGGGCTTTGTAATGCTATATTTGGATGGGCGTAGATGGGGCATTTTATTTTCATAATTAACAAATATTCAAATGGGCCTCTTATATCGGGCTTCTTGAGCCATCCAGTATTATCGGCCCGATTACAGGACTGCAGGCTTACGTGTTCTGTGAATTGCCACAAAGGGCCGGCCCAAGAAATACCTACTGTACATAATTACAGAAGCCCGAGCTAAATTTGCTCTGATATATAATCCCAGAAAATAGGTAGTAAACATATATATTATTTATATACACATTAAAATTTTATCAGTCTTAATAAATTATATTGAGCATCACGGAAAAGCATATATCATCGATCAAAGAGTCAAACGTTAAAATTTCTCATCTTCATGATTAGTTCTTAAAAGTTATTGGGAAATGTCTAGTATTTTAATTAACTCATCCATGCAATTTGCAACTTAAATTTTGATTTGATTTGTTTAATTAAATTAACAAATTGGAAGGATAAAAGATAGCAAGTTGCTTTAAGTTTTCATTAATTACACAAAGTGCATTATATCTAAACACGATAGCGTCAAACTTCAATTATTTGGACATGTAAAAAATAGAGGGTTGGAAAAATTATAACATGAATGTGTTATTTCCCAATCAGACTTTCCATGTATATAATGATACAATATTACGAATAATTTCATTATAATTTTTTATTTAATTATTATTAAGAAGTTTCATGATTTGACGCCATATTTACGAAATCGCGCATCTGAATCAAACGACGTTGTTCTGTATTTCTTTTGTCAACCCCGAGTCTCTCTCCCCCTCCGCCCAACTGTATAGGCTCTGAATATCTCTGGGTTATTTTCTCGAGAAAATCTAGCGCCGAGAAAAATTGGGCGAATTTTACGACTGCAGCTCAATTACTTTGCATTAATTCTGTAAACAGAAATGGATCGGCGGCGACCTGCTAGTCCAGTTTACACCAGGCAGTGGAGTGGTGGCTCGAGCAGCACAGGATCGTCCTCTCCCGCGATGTCGCCGGCTCATCCTCAGTCTCGATTGGGTGCGTCTTCCACCATCAAGCGCGCCCAGAATGTTGCCGCCAAGAAGGCTGCTCAGCGTTTGGCACAGGTCATGGCCTCGCAGGCCCCGGAGGAGGAGGACGACGAAGACGATGATCTCAGCTTTCGATTCGGTGCCCCACCGCCTCCTCCTACTCACTCGTCTTATCCAAGTGTTGTGAATAGTAACAATACCAATTCGTTTCATACGATTTCGGGTCCCAGGATTAATAGATCTCCTTCCCCCGCGGTAATTTCGGGTATCCCTGGTTCTTCTGATTTAATTAGCTGACTGGTTGATGTCAATTCTCATTACACTTCATCATTATAGATAGGTAGTTGAATCGAGCTTTTTCATTCTCTACCTTCTTTTTTATCATGGATTTTAAGATCTCTGTACTAGCCAGCTTGGCTTGTTTTCGATTCTTCTAGGATACAGTAAAGATTATGATCATTCCTGCGCGGAGAATTTTCAGGCGTTTTGAATTGTATTAGCATTAGCATGTGGTTCACTATCTAACGGGAAGGCGATTGGAATTTCTGGTGTTTTGATTAGTTAGGTCGGAATTTCGTAGAGCATGTTCCTACAGTTCGATCCACATCAACTGGTAGATCATCGATGTCCGTGCGTTCTACCCAGATTGTACCACCGAGTAGAACTTCACTCAGAACTCCAGTCTCCATACCTCCAATTGATCCTCCTTCTAATAGAGGTGGAGATAGAAGGTTGTTATAACATGCAACATCTTGTTTTCTCGAATATTTGTGTATAATGGGGCTTATGACACTGGGGGTAGTGTGATTTCTTATTTCCACTTTTGCTCAATTCCAGAATCGAATTTCTTATTGTGATTTTTGTCAGGTTTACACCAGATATTGGACAGGTCAACTCCAAAGATGAAGGAGATCGGCGGGAAGCTTCTGCACTACGTGATGAGGTATAGCACTATAAATGTAGAGATCAATTTGTTCCTCTTGCACTAGATACATGGACCCTCCATTGGATTGGAGGAAGCTATTTCCTCGGTGTACTAACTGGTCTTTTGTTCTATGGAATCACACCACAATTTTTTAGTCAAATGCACTGAATCTGACTTTGGTATTTTTTCAGCTTGACATGCTACAAGAAGAGAATGAGAATATACTTGAAAAGGTCTGCTCACTGTTTCCCAGAAAGCTTAGGAGTATCAGTTTCCACAATATCATTTTTTTTATTGAGATTTGTGCTTGATTTTATTGGACAGCTTCGACAAGCAGAAGAAAGACGGGAAGAAGCAGAGGCTAGAGCTAGAATGCTGGAGAAGCAGGTATTAGTTAACTTGTTTGTTTTTATTGTTCCTATAGTTTAGTTTTGATGATAGGTTGATTGAAAACTGAGAAAAAAAACAAATAAATCACAGTGCATCAATATAGAGATATGTCTGTACTCTGTAATTTAGTGGTCATTAGATTGTTCTTCCATTATAATATGAAGTACAGTGTGCTGTTTTTTCTTTTATTGGTTGGGAAAGCAAGAGAGGCAATATGTGTGCATGACTGCACAGATCTTGAGATGTGATCGGGTAGTTATTTTTCAACTCCTGTGTAGCTAGCAGTTCACTCAATTGAATCAAACTTTGGGTTTTGTTGCAAGCTTTTCACATTCCTGTCTTCAACAATTTTGCTCACCAATATTTTTTATTTTTATATTAATACTTTCATAGGTTGCTACTCTTGGAGAGGGTGTATCCTTGGAAGCTAAATTATTAAGCAGGTATGTTTGCATCTTGTAGCAATTGCCATTTCTTTATGAATTTTTTGAGGTCTTATTGTTTTACATAATTTATTTGCAGGAAAGAAGCAGCCTTGCGTCAAAGAGAGGTTTGTTGAGATTGTAACTGCATGCAGCATGTGGAATAGGTTTTAAGGGATTGAGTCATTTGTATTTTGTTGGTCTCTACATTACTAATCCTAGTTCTAGTAAATGGGCCAAGTTGACATTTGCTATATTATGGGCATATTTTTTGTCGTTCTATTCTGACTATTATTCATACAGGCTGCACTTAAGGCTGCCAAACCAACCAAGGATAGTAGAGATGAAGAAATTGCTGCCCTTCGTTCAGAAATTGAGGTAAAGATCAGTATATCTATTTACACAACTAGTTGAGTGTTGTCGATCTGTGTCCTGACTCCTGGTTCAGATGTATAACGTTGTCATTATTTTATCAGAACTTAAAAGGTGAGTCGTCAGAAGCTACAGAACAACTCCGAGAAGCAGAGTCTGAAGCAAAGTCTCTTCGTGTAATGACACAGAGAATGATTTTGACCCAAGAAGAGATGGTTAGTGTTTAGCTACAGAACCAATATCTCCGGTCAGCTGTAAAGTTCTCTTTCAAACATATTTTCTTTTCTTTTTTTCCCTCTAGGAGGAGGTTGTTCTGAAGAGGTGTTGGCTTGCTCGCTACTGGGGCTTAGCTGTTCAATATGGTAAGGAATATTTTCTAGTTTATAAATGCCCCATAGCATGCTTAAGTTGTGTGCTTTCTTAAAGGTTCGTTTTTTTTAATTATTTTTATTTTTATTTTTATCGGGCTGGGTCTATGGTTGGTAACAGTAAAACTCCGTATGTTAGGAAGTTCAAATGACACAGAAAATATGAAATTAAAAAGGAACTTGGTGAAATATTTTGAATTTCAGAGCCACTTTTGAAAGATTGTTTCTAGTAAGGGTGAGAAATGGCAGTAAGACTTCTTTTTGGAAAGATGTTTAGGTAGGTAATATAATAAACCATTGGCTGCTTGTTTTCTGAAAATCTTTGAAATTTCAGAAAATACAGAGGTGTCTATTTTTTAAGCATATAAGGAAAATTCAAAATCATTGAAAGTCTTTGTAAAAGGAACCACAAGGGAAGAGGCAGTGGGTGAATTTGGTGGTCTTTTACTGCTGGTCGGGGTGGTTCAATTACTGAAAAAGAAGACAAAAGAAAGTGGGTGTTGGATGCAGCTGGTCCTTTAGTAGTTCTTTGTTTAAAGCATTGGTAGGTGGTGTGTTTCTGTCCAATAATTTTGCATATGCTGCGTGGAAACTTAAGTCTTCCAGTAAAGTTAATATTCTGGTATGGTTAATATATTTCGAAGGCTGAAACTCCTCTGAGAAACTCTGAAGAAGGTGCCCTTATCTGGAAGACTGGGTACTCTGCCCAAGCTAGTGTAGTTTTTGTTTGAAAGCAGAAGAGAAACTAAATAAGTTGTCCTTTCATTGTTCTTATAGCAGAAAAATCTGGGTATCATTATTTGAAGGATTCAAGTGTGCATGTTTTTATTTTGTAATCCAGTCTTCTGGGTTCTTTTGTATATTTCATATCACCAATAAAATATTCATTTTTTACCCCAAAAAAAAAAAAAAGATTCAAGTGTGCATGGCCCATTGACCTGGGAGTGAAAAAATATTGTTCCTTCTTATGCTTGGTGGTATTCGGTTTGAAAAAGAAGGCTGGTTTAACAATGTCAAAACTATTTTATTGCTGCTTTTTCTAGTTCTTGTTGGGAAGATTCTTTTAACAATTTTTGGGTTGTTCTCTGATATGGTGCTTTTTTTCTTTACTTTTAAGGAAGTTGAGAGACTATTATATTGTAACTTTTTCAAATATCAATGATTTTTTTTTCTTTAAGAAAACCAGTAAAACTCTGTATGATTTTTTCCCCTTGTACTCCTGTAGGTTGAATTTGGTCATGGATTGTTGAACGTCTTTGTACCTAAGATTGTGGGGAAAGAGATGACTCGTTTCTTTCCCAAGAATTTTTGAGTGCCATCGTTTAATATCTTCCTTTGCCTTTCTCTCTCTCTCTCTCTCTCTTCACTTTTTTTGTAAGTTTTTTAATAATGTTACATCTGAGCTACTTGTGTATGCTGCAAGAATTTGTCTCCTGCAGGTTCATAGTGTTCTTTTTTGGTCTCTCTTCTCTGATTTCCTTATTTCCAGGCATATGTTCGGATATAGCAATCTCAAAACACGAGTATTGGTCTTCGTTAGCTCCTTTGCCATTTGAAGTTGTCATTTCTGCAGGACAAAAGGCTAAGGAGGAGCCTGAAGGTTGATTCAACTCTAGGCTCCAGTTGTTTATTATCATGTATCTACTTTTTGATAGCTGGGAGACGGAGCTGCTCCCCTATACCTAGGGGCATCCGCGCCCACCCCAAGTTATCATGTATCTACTTATATCCTTAAAAAAATAATATTGGATATGCCATGTTTCAGGTCGAAATGATCTAGATAGGAGTAAGCTCATCCAGGATTTAAGTGATCTATCTGGGGAAGGAAATATCGAGAGTATGCTTTCAGTTGAAATGGGATTGAGAGAATTAACATCTCTAAAGGTTTTTTTTTTCCTCAAAATTTGTTATTATCAGTCTCCTCCATCCCCCCTTCCCCCTTTCTTTATCCTTTTTGGGTGTATAAAAACTTTAATTTTTTCCTATGATAGCTGTCCACTTCGTAAATAAATAATTATATTATCTACTACGTACTTTTGTGTTTTTTTCCCTTGATTTTAGACGCGAATGGTTAGCTCTTTGCCTTGACATTCTGCCTTGTTATTCTTGCTGTTACTGATATGCCCTTATGTTAATCTTTTTCTCAGAGTTTTTCATTTTTTGAAATTTCCAGGTTGAAGATGCAACAGTGCTTGCATTGGCGCAACATAGACGACTAAGTTTGATTCATCAATCAGGTAGTCCAGCTTTTTATCCCACTTTCTGTGTAGTGTTCTATTGGCCTCCAAACGTTTTGAACGATTGCATTTGCAGTCAATTAAGATATTTTGAAGATTAATTATTTTTTATGCACTCCTCTCAATTAATCATCAGATGTATTATTACTTTGAAAAATTAGAGCTTTGTCCTCTTTTATATGTTGATCTTAAAGTGAATGGATTATCCTTATGTGTGAACTTGATCATTGACTTAAAAGCGACTCGTTTTAGAATTTTAACTTCAAAAATTATTTCTCGAAGAGCTTCAAGAGTTGTCTGACTTGCAATGATTAAAAATTGAAGATTGAATTGAATCTTAATAGGAATGTGTTGCTTATTTATTTATTTACTTTTAATAACAGATTCAAAAGCACCTGCTGATCCGAAGTTTTCTGAGGCTTTTGGTAAGTTGACTATTGTACCCTATACACCGCACTCATTAGATGTTTTAAGGGATCAAAAGCCTAGCTAGATCCTTGTATTTCGTTACTCTATTTTATGGTTGGTGGGGGAGGATAAGGGTATAGGACGTGGTTGACTTGATAGAGAAAGTTCAAGTGTGGCTATAATGCATTAACGAGAGGCAGACTCTTTGTCAAGTGCTTTGTGACTTATCAATTTGGCTCTAATCTTTGTCAAGGCAGACTCTCTTTCACAACATAGTTTCTCTTTATTTTGCAAATATTTCTCTCGCTGGTCTCATTCTTACATTTTCTTTCACTTTTTAGTTTTTAATGGTTGTCATTTTAGTAATTTGTAAGTGTTAGGAATATTTTTGAAGTAAATAGTAATCTAAAATATATATCAGAAACAAGTATTTCATTGATGTATGAAATAACCAAAAAGCTATAATGGCTAATTACAATAAAGCCCGCCAATTATAGGTTAGGGCAGATAGGGAGTAGTTGTTGAAGGGGGTAATAACATTTACACCATCCAAGGGCTAAAACAATAACCCTATAAAAAAAACTTCAAAAGGGAGAAGTGTGTCGTTGAAAATCCGATTATTCCTTTCCAACCAAATGCTCCAAATGAAGGCACGAACTATCTGTTCCCATAGTAGACCCTTTTCCTTCCTAAAAGGGTGACCGGTCAAAAGAGAATTTAGGAAGATGGAGGGAGTGTTGTGCTGTACAGTGTGCCAACCCGAAGGTCCCAAGTATTCTATTCCAAAAGTTGGTAGCGAAATCACAATGGATAAAGAGGTGACCCGGTGGTTCAGGGTCTTTGTAGCATAGGTGACAACAATTCGGAGAGAGGTGCCCAATGTAAAAAAAAATACTTTTTAATTTGATCCGAAAGGCTTTTAAAATATTAGAACTGAACAATCAAGTAATTTATTATTAAGTACTCAAACACTCCTTGGCCTTGGCCTCAGACTCTAGGATCGATACAAGAACAGGAAGATGTTCAATAACAACATTTTGACATTCTTATTTGAAAGTACATGATTTTAACATTTTTCACATGTGCACACACAACAAGAATAAGAAGAAAGAAAAGGAAACGAGGAGTGCAAGTTCAGCTTACGAGTTGTGAATCTTTTATTTAATGGTTGAACTCCCCTCTTTGCAGAACTAAGTGATGCTGAAGCTGAAGATGTTCTTTTCAAAGAGGTAGTTTTATCTATTCCATCTTTTTTGCTGGTCATGAGGATTATTTAGTTTTGTGCTAAGTGAACCTCTCTCTCTCTCTCTTTGAGAATTTCACTACTCCATTATATCTCTTTTGGTATTTTCACTACGCCATTATGTTTTTTTTTTTTAAATTCTCTCAGGAGTCTGTCCTTACATTACATATTATCATATGCAAACATGACTTATAGAATATGTAAATTGTATGTTAAATTTTTTGTGCACTGTTTAACAAGTTTACAATCCCATTACATATCAGTATCTTGACATCCTTAACAAGTTGTCCCTATGGAAAAATCTGTCGATCATCTTTCAATAAGTCATGTTTGCATACGAGTAAGACCTGCAAATTTTTAGCTTTAAAATTGATGGAGTTTGAACATTTATGTAGGCTTGGCTTACGTACTTCTGGCGAAGAGCCAAGGCATATGGTGTGGAGGAGGATGTTGCAGATGAGCGGCTTCAGTTTTGGATCAGTCGTATTGGACAGCCTCCGACTTCACACGATGCTGTGGACGGTATGTACTTATTTTCCGTTATTGCTGTTTCTTCGCTTTGATATCATTGAATTTATTCACATGTTCCATTGCTCTTCTAGGCTTGTAATGCATAAATTTATTATTTCAGTTCTTATCCTGGTATCTTTAAGAATTAGTTTGCTTATCAGTCATGTGTAACTAATGACCTTTCTTCAGAAAATTTCGTAAAATATAACTAACCATTCACACTAATGAAAAGAAGTCAGGTTCTTATCCTTAAAAAGGAAGCGACCCCTATCGAACTTCTTGTTTAGAGCTGTCTCCAACCATCTCATTTGGTGATCTAATGATCATAAATTAATAAAAAAAAAAATCAACCAATGCTCTAGTCATGA
Source organism: Momordica charantia (assembly GCF_001995035.1). Next base: position 3,160,630 of record NW_019104497.1, read on the forward strand.
ATATATCATATATGGAAACCAACATAGGTGGTTCATTGGTCCAAAGGGACTAGGGTTAATTAAGAGGAAATGAGTTCAAATCCCATGACGGCCACCTACCTTAGGAATTAGTATTTCCTATGTGTTTCCCGATACTAAATGTTGTAGGGTCGACGGTTGCCCCATGAGATTAGTCGAAGTGTGCGTAAGCTGGTCCAGACACTCATGGATATAAAAAAATATATCATATATAGAATTGGATATAGATGTAATTTGTTTGTCTATAAGCCTCAATTTCTCGGTTTCTGTTATCTGAGATGAAACTTAAACACTATTGCACAACTATATACAAGTTACTGTTAATTATAGGGGAGGAGAAAAAAAATAGAGAATACATAAACAACTGAGTTTCATTCTATTCATCAAGTTGAGATACAAACTTAAAAACCTATTTATATTAATATAATCCTAAATCATAATTCAAATAATATAATCTAAACTATATCTTATTCAAATAACATAATCTAATAATATAATTTAACACTTAGAACTTCATGGAACAGCTTAAAAGTTCTTGTTTTCCCCCCCTTTGGCAGTTGAACGAGGTCTTATAGAGCTCAGAAAGCTGGGAATAGAACAACAGCTTTGGGAGGCATCTAGAAAGGAAATCGATCAATCTTCTGCATTCTCACTCAGTAATCACAAATCTGCAAGGGAATTAGGCACCGTATCCTGAAAGACCACCGGATCTATACGTGTACTCAAATGTCAGTTTTTTGCAACAAAATTTCTCCTCCACCTTTCTACTTTTAGCCTGTTTGCCAGAGTTGCACATTTATTTTCTTTCCTTGTGCCGTTTGATATTCTGTTACATCCCCTCAACTGAGAGTTTATAGTGAAAGTGTTATTTTAGAATGCCTTGTATGATAGATAGACTTCATATCAATTCTTTCACCTAAAAGTTCAATTATTTTTTTCCCAGCTTCATGTCTCCATTCCGATTAAAGTCTCCAGTCTCTGTTTTTTTCCTTTATAAACATATGAATGGTAAGAGAACTCGTCCAAGTTCCCTAATTTACTTATTTTTCTTCTTCATTACTGCCGTCATTTAGCTAATCTGAGATAGTTTTTATTGCATATATTATCGCTAATCTGCAATTATTGAACTCAAAAGGAAAAAAAAACCCGCCGTTTCTCTCTCCTTGGGGAAGGCTCTGAAAGGTTCGTTTTCAACATTCTGCTCTGTATCCTATGAAATTCAAAACAATCCGATTAAAGAAAGTCTATTTTTAGTCCAAAAGAAATGATGGGAGTTATTCAACAACATTTCTGTTTCTCATCTCAACATTGTGGTGACGCAATACTATACTAGTTTGGGTTGACCATAAATTTTAACAAAATCTAGTAAGCAGATACATTTATTGGCGTAGGATAGATGATTTAACCAAAGCACGACTTTACAAGAGATTATTTAGGAATCAATTAGTTTAACGAATTCCTGCTCCTATCCATAAAAATCTATATCATCATCCCTTGTATTGAATGTGCCAAGTGTCTAACTTTAGTAGTCTGTTCATGTATGATATTAACCATCATTAATCATGCAGAGAAGACCAAGGCAAGACAGCCACAGGCACAGCAGAGACTGAGAGCAATATTTTTTTTAGCAATTTGTAGATGCGTCATTTTCAGAGAAGAAGGCGTTGGTATATAATGAAGCCAAAGTATTTAATATTTGCAAAGTGGGGACTGTTCTCTAAGGCCCTTTGGCTTTGGCAATGGCTGCTCTCTCTCTCTCTCTCTCTATCCAATGCCCAACTTCTTCACGAGGTTGCTCCAGTAATATTAATGACGCCCTTAAGTCTGCACCCTCATTTACTATTCTTTGTCGCCCTCTCTTTCAGCTGCGCCTCCGATCCTCAAATTTTGAATCTGGCTTCTACCTTGTGGCCTATTATTAACCCATAAGCCCCCACTTACGTACTTGCAGAAACTCAGAAATGGCATTAAATTACCGCTATATACTCCACCATACTGGTCTCTGTGTGTGGAGTTTTGATGGGGTTTTGTTACTTTTTAAAGAAGTATTCAATTGTTTTTGTTTTTGCTTTAGAGGGCCATATATGGCTGAATCCTGAAAAGGGCGTGGAGGGGAAGAAGGTAATTGAAAATGGAGGGTCTTGATTTGG
>NW_019104497.1:3162982-3206914 GCF_001995035.1 Momordica charantia
GGAAGCCATGCCACAGAGTTGGGAGTGGCTGTTTAATTAACAATGTTTCTTTCCGTTTTATCAGAGATGGGGTGTTGCCAACAATGGATGCTAGCCTTAGATTAAGCTGATTACAGCAAAAATTTGAAGCTTTATGTGCATTTATTAATGTCATTTTTCTTTTTCTAATCATGTGATTAATTGACCAACTTAATGTCATATAACTTGTTAGATAGAGACATCTGATTTTTTCAACCTTTCAACTTGTAAGGTGGTTACTAATACTTGAAACAGTCGGGTAATTCTCAACTTAAATGACATTTGAATTTAGTGTGTTACATGTTAATTATACGACCTCGTTATTTTGAAATATTTCCCAATTATACACTTAACAATCTTGAGTTAACAAACTAAATAAAAGCTAAGGTTCTTTAGAAGAGCTTTTTAAAAGCAATTTTAAAGTTTTTTTTTTTGTTAAATTAGAAAATTGATCCTAGATTTTAATTTTAATTTGATTTCTACCGTTTTAAAAGTAACAATTTAACCCTATGATTTTAAAAGTTTCAATTTAGCCCATTATTTTTTTGTTAAACCTCATAAATTTTACTACATTGGCTCACTTTTTTATGTGGCAATGATATAATTTTTTATATTATGCTAATTGAGTTAGTTACCTATATTATATTATGGTTAAATGCTAGGTAAAAAGTAGAAAGAAATAGATGATTTTTTCATATAGACCTAAGAGATAATTTATAGATAATTAATGAAATCTAATCAAATTGAAGTGCTCTTAAACTTATATAGGACCAAATTGAAATAAAGTCTAAATCATAGGGAGTAAATTGAAATAGGATCAAATTTATAATCTAAATTTTCTTTTTTATATTTACATTAAGTTATATATTATAAACTTTTCTTTTAGTCTTGGTACTTCCAAACATATTTTATTACAGTACATGAAATTTCAAACATCTAAATTAAATAGTGTAGTTCCAATAAACCTTAAAATTAGTTTATATTACTTGCAAAGAATGAAAGTGATAATATTATTTTTATTTATTATACAATTTTTGGAATCAATATCACGTACCATTACTAATATATCATTTTCTTATTTACAGTATTACAAATATATTATCTAGAAATTATGTTTTTTTTTTCTGAGTACAACTGAATTTGACGGATTTAAATACAAGTAGTCCCAAAGTACATTTTTGATTTTATCCTTTCAAGATTTCAAAAAAATTTGAAAGTATTGAAATAATATGTTATTGAAAAGAGCATCTGTATTTCTCAAAAAATATCCAATGAAAAAACAATTAACTTGGAAAATACTACTCGGCGCTCGCGGAAGCATACAGAGAAATAGAACGACATAAGTAAGACGAACACTTTAAAGAACAAAATTGTTTGTTTCGCCAAATAAATCGTAAGAAAAAACAAAAAAAAAGGCCTTCTTCTCCGCCCTTTCGCCTCACTTCTGACAACAAAGCCAAATTAACGAAAAGGCAAAACTTTATTTAAAAATCTGAAGAAAAAAAAAAAGAGAGTAAAAAGATAATGCCCTTTTTCTTCTGCAACCTTCCTCGTTTCTTCAATTCTCCATCTCCTTCTTTAACTCTCTCTCCTCTCTCGTTTTCCTCTCCACCTCACTGCAGTTATCTCTTTCTGTCAGTTTTCCCCATTTCTTTTCCCATTCCCAAGAAACCCCACTGAGAAAAATTACTCAGAATTCGATTTTAAGCCTTGTGGTCATGCTTTCCAGAGTTGGGAACGTCGTTTGGATGGAAAATCGAGAGGACGAAGACTCGAATTCATGGACTAAAACCAATAACGCCACCACCAACGGCGAGAACCCTCTCAATCCCGGCAATTGTGTTCTTATGGAGAATAAGGACGAAATGAGCTCTCTCTCCACCTTCAAATCCATGCTCGAGGTTGAAGACGACTGGTGCATCACTGGAAACTCCCTCCATAACCACGGCGACATCAATGACATTACCTTCTCAGATAATCTGTTGCTTCCCACTGGAGATTCTTCCTCTTCTTGTTCCCCTTCTTCCTCTGTGTTCAACAACATCGACCCATCTCAATTGCGATTCTTTTTACCCCCGAATCGGGCTCTGTCTTCGCTCCACAAGGTCATTTCTAACAACCCTTTAGAGCACGGCTTCGATTTGGGGGCAGAGGTTGGATTTCTTGACGTCCAAGCTTCGAATGCTTCGGCTCTGCTCAACAATGGAGGTGGGTTATTAACTGGGTTTACTGATTTAAGCCCAACTAGCCATATGAACACTCCTAATTTGTGCTTAGGCTCTCAATTAACAGCCCCGAACGTGCCCCAATTGTCTGAAAATTGTTCGGGGCTAGCGGGATTTCAGAGTTTCGATGAGAATTTGGGGAATGCTCTGCTTCTGAATCGGTCTAAGCTGTTGAGACCACTTGAATCTTTTCCCTCGGTGGGAGCGCAGCCGACTCTTTTCCAGAAGAGGGCGGCTCTTAGGAAAAATTTGGCCGATAATGGAAGCAATTTGGGGGTTCTGAGCCCCGACGGCGGCTGGTTTTCCAACAGGATTGAAGGGAAAAATGAAGTGGGGGATGAAAATGGGAAGAAGAGAAAAATGATTTATGCAGACGATTTGCAAGATACAAGCATCGACACATCCCATTTCAATTACGATTCCGACGACTTTACTGAGAACAATAATAACACTAAGTTGGATGAGAATGGTAGAAACGCCGGCAACACCTCGAACGCGAACAGTACGGTGACCGGCGGCGGCGACCAGAAGGGGAAGAAGAAAGGACTTCCGGCGAAGAATTTGATGGCTGAGAGGCGCCGGAGGAAGAAGCTCAATGATAGGCTCTACATGCTGAGGTCCGTTGTTCCCAAAATCAGCAAAGTGAGTAAGAATTTCTCCGCACAAATCTTCTCTCTCATTTTTATATTTCACGTGATATTTCAGATTCACAAGTTCTTAAGGAGAGAACATCCCCTGTTTCTCTAAACCAAAAGTCTCGTTTTTTTTCTTTCAACTGTTCCAAAATGGTTTGAATTCATATGAATGAGTGGAAGTGTGTTCTCATTCCATGTCTTGGTAGTTTTACAATTTATCAATGGAGATAGATTTGTGAATATTAAGGACTTGAATTTTTAAGTCCACTAGTTTTAGAATCCAATTATTTTATATTGCTTTCCAATTTCCACGCAGAGGAACACTCTATAGTTCTTGGATTTGAATTGTTTTTCTTTTTTTCTGCCTCATCTTCCTCGATTAACTAACGTTTATAATAGACTTGAAGTATTTATCTAATTTTAGTTCCATAAATATTGATACAGTATCAAAGTCAAAAAATACTTAAACGAACATATTCAATCAAGATCGATAAACCAAAAAAGAGCCACGAGTGCGAGTGAGACTGAGTCATTTGGATTCTCACTTTGAATTTTTAACTTGGGTTTCTAGTACAAGTGGTGCGCTTCTTCTAAGAGCACTCTATGTGTTCTTTTTCAATCTATTTTTAGAATCTTTCACCAATTTAATTTTACAGCATTTTTAGTGGGTTAAAGGCACTTTCTACTGTGCTTTAAATTTTTTACCATTTTTACAAAAATCACTTTTAGTCCTGGCCTGGCAAACACACACCAAGTGTTAGATGTTAGTGTCATTGATTTGTCCTCTTTCTTTTGGACCTATATACAAATGGAATTTTCCGAGAAGTTTGAAATTACATGTGACCGATCATGTATGTCAGAATTTTAGGGCTCGTTTGGTAACGTTCCCGTTTCTTGTTTCCCGTTTCTAATTTTCTTAAGAAATCTAACCATTTTACGACTAACTTTGTTTTTTGTTTATCCTCTTTTGGGAACATTCTCACAATTGTATAGAAATTTTAGGAACAACCAAAACAAGTTTCTCTTTTCTTGTTTCCATTTATAATTTGTTCCAAAATATAAATAAAAAGATTGTTTTATCATAATTGAATTCTTGGAGGTTGGAACCATGCAATACATTTTTATTTATTAAAAATAAAGAAACAGAAACGTTACTAAACGAGCCTTTAGATTCTAAAATTTTGAATCTGATAATATGTAGTAGCTGTTTCCTGGTGTAAAACTGTAAGAAAGTGCTCTTTAAGGTTCTCTGCTCTTTCTTTTCCCTCGTTTGCTTCATAAAGTAAAAATAACAATCTGTGATGGATATTTCCCTGTGGCATGACTAGATGGATAGGGCTTCAATTCTTGGGGATGCAATTGAATACTTGAAGGAACTACTGCAAAGGATCAATGACCTCCATAATGAGTTGGAATTTACCCCTTCTGGGACTGCGTTGACGCCGAGCACGAGCTTTCACCCCCTGACTCCGACTCCGCCGAGCCTCTCGAGTCGTATCAAGGAGGAGCTTTGTCCTAGCTCATTTCCCAGTCCTAGTGGCCAACCTGCAAGGGTAAATTCCTCATCTTGGGACAACTTTTCTTTGCCCTTCACATAGTTCTTGATCATTGCATTTGCATCTGTATTACTTGTTATAACCCTGTAACCTGAAGAGACTATTGATTATATTACCGTATTCATAGGTCGAAGTTCGGGTACGAGAAGGACGTGCAGTAAACATACACATGTTCTGCAGTCGTCGACCCGGCCTCCTGCTCTCCACAGTTAGGGCATTAGATAATCTTGGGTTGGACATCCAGCAAGCTGTGATTAGCTGCTTCAATGGTTTTGCTATGGACATTTTCCGAGCCGAGGTGAAATCCTGTTAGAAGTTGATGCATTTACTTACCCTTTGTCAAATTAACTTCAAAATATAATATTTTAAAACCAATTATTCCAAATAAAAAAGGAGTTTTAAAGTGTAAATTCAAACAGTCATAACCTTTCTTGTACCCTTTCAATTTACGAGAAATGACTAGACCTTTATGACTGATAAGTGTACATATTTTCAGCAATGCAGCGAAGGCCAGGATGTCCATCCTCAGCAGATAAAAGCAATACTATTGGATTCAGTTGGTTTCAATGGTGCGACATAGATTTCTGTGAGACAAGTAAATAATGCCTGTACTGTGAGAAACTCAACTATTTCAATCATATTTTACCTTGCACCTTTCCTAGATAACTCATGAGTTCTCTGTTGTTCATCAGGAAAATGACTCCATTGTTGGCTCGGAAGTAAAAACTTCCTGTTCGTAAAGAATTATGCACTGACTTGATGATGAGATTATTATCACAATTTTAAGTTCCGGTTTGTGTAGCTATTCCATGTTTCGAACTTGGGAATATTCGCAAAGGGTATTATGTTAGCAATTTTTCGAACATAATTTGATGGTCAACCTTATGAATCATCCACTTCTCGAAAAGACCAGATAATTTCAGTTGTGTTTTCATCTGTTTTTTTCAATCACAACCAACTTCATCCCTACCTCCTACTCAGTTTTCTTGGCTGGTTGAAAGAAGGATTATAGAGGACTGGCCATCGGGCAGGACCATCCGAAATTCAACTCGAGATAATATATGGGCAGAACTACGCTATTTATATTTACACCATGCACATGCTCATTATCAAAATGTTGTGCGCTTAACTAAAAGTCAAAATCATAAAACTACATTGAGAATTTACAAAGAACAATTTATCGACGTTTTCAACTGTTCGGGATTCCAACTCTTTTCTTGTTCACAACGATAACCACCATTAAACAGTGAAACTCAACTCATGCTTCGTAAGTCTCAATCACCTAAAACTAACCAAAAGTTATGTTTCCTGCGTCTGAAACACTTGATGAATTTCCATGATGCACAAGCTTATCCCTTAAATCAGAGTAATACCCCATACGATGCAAAAATGGCATTAGTAAGTAGTACAACCCATAAACAGGAAGGAAATGACACGCAATGTCTACTATTGTCATTATTTAGTAATATTGGTATGTAACCTTGTTAGCCAGAGATCTGTCCAGTGGAAGTTGGGTTTATGCGTCATTAATATGCACTACACCTCTATCTCTGTCTTCCTTTTTCGATGCCTTTTTCCGCTTCCTCTCAGTTTGAGGTTCTTTTGTCTTTAGATCATTGCAGAAGGATGTTAATGAGGCAGCGAGATGCTCGTTTCTATGGGCTGAGACCAAAATGAAGCAGAAGTGAAGAAGTTCAAGCGATTAAATACTTCCTAGAAAGGTCTGCTGTGCTGCATATTGACTAAATATAACTAGACAGAAACAACAAAACTAACGAAAAAAAATTGGACTGCAAACTGAGGTTAGCATATATATTACAGAGCAGACAAATTTGGGAATAGGACAATCTAACCTGATAGTATGACGTCTTCCGTATTCACAGATTTCCTACCAGCATGTTGAGCAAATAACTCAAGGTCCTTTGCCAACTGTTCTGCTACACAAGTTACCAGTCCGTTATCTCAATGCAATACTTCAAGAACCATAAAAACAAATCAAACACAAATATGATCGAATTATCCTTTTCCTTGCTGCCTGATATGAAACTACAGTAGCAGATTAAACAAAACTGTGTTTTCCTGGTATAAATTATACTATTAGGCAGTTCATATGTTGGCCCTGTCCCTACAGACATAAGCATGTCCTATACCAAGGTATGAACTCAATGTATGGTTGAAACCTTATAGATCTACAAATCATTCCTGCGTATGATGAAAGAATACATTAATGTCTTTTAGCCAATGAATAAAGTATTCATCAGATACATAAAACAGACTTGAAGCCAATATATTAACATAACTTAATAATGTTTACAAGATTTAAGTATAAACAAAGAAACAGAAGGCAGCCAGAACTCTCCTTCTGATGGTATTCCTCGAGGTGAATTACAAAATTCAACTAATTGTTTAGCCCCTTTTTGGTTTGCAAGAGTGAAGAGTCTTACACCTCTTCTACCTGAGGTGTATATCTACCGAGGGGCATAGTGAGGTTAAGGCTTTTCACCTCACGTGATCATTGTATAGCGTAAGTCTCAAGCTAGAATGAATGGACATTTTTGGTCCCTCCTAAAAGGATTGATATTGATATTAACTATAAAAACATCTGATTAGAATCCAAAAGTATCTTGCAAAGTCATTCTCTAAGCTATCACATTAGTCTCTCATCATTTATTCTTTCCGCAACTCCTCTCCAGTCTTACACTTGAACAGAGTTGTGTGGTTTTCTTCCAACTAGGTCACACAATTTAACTACATAGCACAAAGAGGTGTCCAAAAAACCGAATGCATGATAAATAATAAGAAAATTTCAAACTGAAACCACATATAAACCGCCTAAAAATGATGGAAACACGGCTAGAAGAGAAGGGATGTTAAAGGAATTATCAATTAGGATACGTACATATAAAGCAAAATGCAATTATACTGACAAATGGTGAAATAGACAATTTCAATGATCTATCAATAATCCTGCTATTGGGTGTAGTCATGAAGGAAGAAAAACGACACAATTATCGACTTTCGCAAATCTGCAGGTTCCTAGAGTGATATTGCAGTCTCAAAAACGGTGAACGGCAGCAAAGAAAAGTAAACTAACTTGTATATTTGAACGCTAATTCAGCGACACAGGTCATCACGGGTTCAGAGATTTCCATGCCGTTTCTCTTCGCTGCAAAAGAAACCAACTATGGCATTCAATGAGCGAAGGATGTCTTTTTTCTTTTCATTGTCAATGAAGTTAATTAACCTTCAGCTTCAGCGATAGAAATGGTGGAGAGTCGGAATCGGTCGCTCAAGAGTTCGGTGGCGGTGTCGTCTTCCTCCCGCCCAGTTTCCATAGCAAAGCCTACACAGACCACGCACAGACTTCCCTCCAGAAATGAGCGATCCGGATTAAACGAACCGTTTTTACATTACTGTTTGAATTTTAGCTTCATTTTGGGACCAAAAATAAACTTCTTCTTAGTTAAATTTAAAATATATTTTTTAGTTAATTTTAACCTTACAAATTTCAATTTCAATTAAATTTGAAATATGAATAAGTAGCAAAATTAAAAATTGAATTTTACTTTTAAAAAATTAAAATTTATCCTAAACTTAAAAAGGAGCATCCATTTTTATTCTAAACTTTCAATTCTATCAAATTAAACCCTAAATTTAGATGGGTATTACAATTTTTTTTTTCAAAGTTTGTTAAACTCACTACTAATTTTAACGTAAAGTAAGACAAAAAATCTTTTAAAATTTACTGATTTTCTTAAAAAAAATCAATATCCAACTCTACTATTTGATAATTTATAAATAGATAAGAGATTTGTATCATTTCAAAAGTTGATTTCAATTTTATTCTATGTAATTGTTGACGTTAGTCCATTAAAGTATAAAGATTGCAATATTTATGTGAAGTCTAAGAAGATGGAAAGGGTTAGGATTAAAGTTTATAACAAATTTTCAAATGTAGAGGGTAAAATTGAATTTTTGTTTACATATGTTCAGGAAAATTCTCACTGAAAATATCTGCGACGTGTCACTTGCATGTAAATGATATTACTTCCACAAAAGAAATATATATATATATATATATATATATATATATTACTTCCCAGGAAAAAAAAAAGAAAAAGAAAAAATGGAAAGCAATGATATTACAGTTTTTTAGGTAGACAATCTCCCATGGACTCTACGATCATAGGGCCAGGGCGTGTAAAAAATTAAAAACAAAATTAAAAATTAATTTTTTAAGGAAGAAAAAAAGAGGCTAAACAAAAGAAGAAACCCATCGGACGCTCAGAGCCGCGGAGAATGGAGAAATGAACTAATTCTTATTACCAATATCAATGGAGGCGAAGAACATGGCGGAGGCCGCGGAAGAGAACGATGGAAGCAACAGCAAGGAAGAGCAAGAGGAGGCCTTGGTGGCTCTGATCGATCATCGTTGCCGTGAAGTCCAACATCTGAAGCAGCGCATCTCCTACTACACTTCACAGGTCTATCTCTCTTTTTAATTCACTTCTATTCCTTCGATTCTTGCTGTAACCTAAGACAAATTTGGGGTTTATCTGACTAGAAAGAGAAGACTTTAATTACAGAATTACTGCATTGATTGATGCATTTTATTCTCCCGTTTTCCTTTCGCAACTAACCCTCATTTCTTAAGCGTCTGCAGCTTGAAGAAGCAGAGAAGAGATTAAACGATTCAGAATCTAAATTGGCCCGGCTTCGACGCCAAAACAATGTGGTGTCATCAAAAGAGTCTCTGAAAAGTAGAGCGGTAAGTGTGAAAGTGGAGCAAACGTCAAGTATTCCTGTCCCTGTGAATGAAGGTAGCAAGCCCCAGTCGTTGTCGAAACCAGAGCTTGTAATTCCCGCTGTGGCTCCAATGATTTCCCAGAATAGTAAATTGGCCGGGAATGGAGTAAAGAGTTCAAATAGCTACAGGGTTCAATCCAGTCCTTCTCATTCTAAGAATGTAATTAAAGTTGAACAGGACAAAACTATTGGCAACTCTTCTCTTCGAGAAACTTCGAACAGTCTTGAAAGAGGGACAAAACGGAAGCTTGGTAGGATTCTCGTTGGTCGAATATTCTCTCTGTAGTTTCACTTTTCAGCTGCAACTTCATTAGGTTTATGGCTATGCATATATGATAGATCATACAAGAGTTCTTTCGTGATGACTGCTAACTTTGAACTCTTTATTTCAGAGCAGCAGGACAAGGAACATAAAGAGTTGGTCTCATTAATACGAAGCAGTGCATCACCCTCTCTAATCCGTTGCTTTGGGAGCAATCACATCTCCAGTCAGCATAAGAGAAAGTTGAGGAGTCTCATCTCATGCCCAGTTAATGAACAGCTATTTGTGACCAGGTAACTAACTACATAAAGATTGTATAGAATTTACCCACACAGAAAGACCGAAGAAACCTATACTTAAAACTATAACTGGCCGCTCCAGTACCTTAAAAGAAATTTATTGTCCCTTTTTAAGGCATGGTACCCGTCAAACGAGTAGGGAGAACGACACTTCTCTTCTTATGAAATCCTATTTTCTTCTCTCCAGTTCCTGCCAATTGTACAGTGATTAAGAAGATGATCTGAGTATACTTTCCAGCGTACTTAACACCCCAGATGAATGGGTTAAGATTAATTTAGGTTCCATATTGGACCACCATGATACATTTAATCTTAAAATTTCAACTTTGATTAGGCTTGCCGTTGATTTACTTTTCCTGCCTTCTAGGAAACGATGCAAATCCTAACTTTTCTTTTTGGAATTGAAACGTTTACGCTTTACAGTGCCCTGGATGGAGTAGTCAGCTTGTGGCAGTTACATTCCAAAGGGTGAGTGCTAGTTGTCTCCCAACTTATCCTAGATCGTATCATCTACTGGTATCATCTTTTAGAGCTGTAAGCTATGACCATTCTGGTTTAACTAAGAAATATTTGCCATGCCAATTGGTGAGTCTGGAACATTGTATTTATGAGAAGCCTCTTTCAATGAGCTGTCAATTTATCTTCTAATGTTTTGATCATGCCATTGTTGATTTCTATGGAATAAAAATTAATACGCATTAGTGCGAGTTTCTTGTGCAAGTTAAAATGATGCTCGTAGTTGATGGATGGTACAAATGCTCATTTGTTGCTTTGAGATATATAGTTAGAGTATGAGAAGGCTTTTTTAATGTGGATGTGGTTTCCTATTGGAGGAATGTATTTGTACGATGTTTTGTATTGCAATATGTGTGGTGAAATACCTTATCGCTCATCCCTTAAAGTATATCTATATGACGCACTTCTTGATATGTCTTCAGAACTAGAGTCTCTTCTTTATTGCATATGCGACATGATCTTTTCCAATTTCTACCCAAATATAGAGATGCTTAAGCGTGTTTGTTCCTCTCCTCTCATTCACTCCCTCAATCACAGGTCTGGTGCCTCTCTACTTAGTTCTGCTGACTGTGTATCTCCAAAGCAGAGGAGATGGCCGGAAGATATAGCCTGGCATCCAGAGGGCAATCGTTTATTTCTTGTTTACAGTGCTGATGGTGGGGACTTACAGGTGTCAATTATGAATCTGAACAAAAGTGAAGGGGTATGGTTTATATTAGAAATCAATGTTTACCTTTTAAATGCACTTCTCTGGTGAGATTATGATTTTAGATGTGAAGAAATGGGGGTGGAACTATATCTCCTTTCCAAGACAACTAAATTGTACCTTTTCATATTTAAAAGTCGGTGATTTGAGGTTTTTGTGACTAAAGTGAATTTTTATGTCTGTCCATTGACAGAAAGCACGTGTTACTTTCCTTGAGGATAAGCCCCACGTAAAGGGCATCATCAACAGCATAATTTTCTTGCCTTGGGATAATTCATCATTTGTCACTGGTGGTAGCGATCATGCTGTCATACAATGGAAAGAGAAAGATGGAGAGAACACATGGAAGCCAAAGGCATTGCACAGGAATCTGCACTCTTCAGCAGTCATGGGAGTTGCAGGGATGCAACAGAAACCCATCGTTCTTTCAGCAGGGGCAGACAAGAGAATTCTTGGGTTTGACGTAAATGTTGGAAGAACAGAGTACAGGCATCAGATAGAAAGTAAATGCATGAGTATATTGCCTAATCCGTGTGATTTTAACCTATTTATGGTTCAAACAGGGTGAGCTTTCTAATACTATCTGTTTGCTATGGAAAATAAACTGTCTTGTTTGTAAATGTAAGGTGATCCCACATTTCTTTACACGTCTATGTTTGGTTTGCTTAACACATATATGTGCTCTATTGTTTAATTAGTGGTGCATAAAGTTTTACATATTTACTACTAGCTGTTAAATAACAGAAAGCCTTATTCTAGACATAAAATTTGAAGTAAACATGTTTAGGCATTGTGATGAATTGCAACCCTTTTCCCAGAAGAAGTTACTTTCATTCATTAGTTCTAGGATGGGAACTGCAAATATGTTGGCACATATTTTTATAGCCTCTTCAGCATATTTGACTTGTGTAATGGTGGTATATTTAATATACTTTTATTAAAAGAAAAAAGTTTATAACAAAACTTGTGTAACTGTGTTAACCACAAGGGGAGAACAGAAAAGGAATGAGGAATCCCCCTAAATCTAATGGGAATTAGGGACAAGGATCCCACTTGGCTTGAGGAAATTCCTTGGACCACGTACTTAGTAGAGGGAAAAGATCTAGATAGGTCCCTAAAGTCTTGAAACGCCCTTCAATCTTTCAAAACACAATATTCATAGGGAGCCATGCCAGTGTTGGACCAAATAATTTTAGCTTGCTCTCATAAATGATGACCACAAAGAAGTTGGATGAGAACCAATACATTGTCTTTTGGGAAGCACCAATTGCACAAATGGCAGTATCATAAATAGCTACTATGGGTATGACCCATCTACCAGGATACTTTATACATAATTACAGATGTTTGGTATGAGATGTACCACAAGACCAATAAGTTGATTCATGACCTTGTTATTGATCTCTTGGCCCAAAAAAAAGTATAGGTTAGTGACTGAACAACTTTTCCCTACTTCTAGCACCAAAATACAGATTGGAAAAAAAGATGATTCTGGTCATATACAAAGAAGGCACCAACTTGGGGTTAAAGGATAGTTACGTTACGGATCCTTTGTTCCACTTTGTTGCAAGGTGTTCAATTGATCTTGGGCAAGTACTCACATGAAGAACTTCACTTTTTTTTGTTTTTTTAGGAATTTCAGCTTTCCAAATAGCCTTGATCATGCAATTCTGAATTATCAAATACTCCATCCATCTCAAAGAGACCCAAGAAATAAGATTTTCAGGTATAGGAGCTTCTATTGTTAAAAAAAAACCCACCTTTTAGAGTCTGAATAATGATTAAAATCATCTTGAAGTAATTCTGAGAGAATGTCCAGTCACTCACCTCCGATCATTGAGATTTCTTCTAAACTCAAGATTCCACCCTTGAATCTCCTTTGCCATCATTGATTGACAAAAATTTGCTAACATTCACGACTCTCCAGAGCCTCGGAGACAGTAGCCTCGAAGGACTTTCATGAACCCAAGGATCCTCCCATAACAAATTTTATAACCTTCATCCAACTTGCATTTGTAGCATATATCCCCTGTTGCAGGCTGTAGTTGAAAATGGCTTCTAGATTGGAAACGTTCTTATCCAACTGCCAGGGGCCAAAGGATGTTTGCTATGAATAACTTTCCTCCACAGAGCATTAGTTCCCAACATAAACCCCCAGCCACATTTAGCAAGAAGGGCAGTGTTCCACTTTTTGGAGCGGCCAATACCATGGCTTATTCTATCTATAAGCAAGGACAGGTTTGGCTAAGATGCATGGCATTACTTAGCTGTCCTGGAAAAAGCTTATAAGACTTGACTTTGAGTACCATATTGTGTGAGCTAAAGTTAGTATTCGAAACAAATTTTTACAAGGTATTGATTTGTTTTATAGATTTGATATTGCCTGATGAAAGCCCCTGCAAATATTTCTATCATTTGCTTCCATTGAATATAAACGTGGAGATTAAATTACTTTAGGTCTAGGCTGAAATATTATATCGATCATGCCAGAGGAGACATAAACAAGCATTTTGATTATATACTTGTATATTTTACGTGCAGAACTCCAGAAAAGCAGCTTCGGTTATATGATATCAGACTTAGGCAGACAGAACTACATGCCTTCGGGTGGAAGCAGGAAAGCAGTGAATCCCAGTCAGCATTGATAAATCAGGCTTGGTCCCCTGATGGTTTGTATTTGACATCTGGCTCTGCAGATCCTGTGATCCATCTGTTTGACATCAGGTACAATTTGCACAAGCCTTCCCAGTCTATAAAAGCTCATCAGAAACGAGTCTTCAAGGCAGTATGGCTCCAATCTCTCCCGCTTCTTATTTCCATATCTTCTGATCTGAACATTGGATTGCACAAAACAGCATGAAGTTCCCATCCACAATGTTCTTATTTGCCCATTGGACTTGTCTAGCCCCCCCCTTTTTTTTGTTTTTTGAAGGGAATAAATTTTTGTTCAAAGATGAGAAAATGAGTGCCATCCACTGAAGAAGAATGTTATTTTTGGGTAGTAAGAAGCGATATTGCAATGCTCAGTTAGTTGTCTTAGACGTTCCAAACGTGTAGTGCCTATTTTGAACATTGACAACCTGCTCGTGAATTGTTGTCATCTTTGTAATATCAAACAAGCATTCTTAAGCAACGGAAAGTGGAATGCCAATGCTTTCATATCATTGCATATGTTTGCATTGACATATATTTTACTGTTTTAAATTTGACATCATCTTTAGATTCCCACAGACCAACGTGCATTTGAGCTCATCTTAAGTAAACTCGATACACGATTAAAACTTGAAAATTTATGCCACTGTTCATTGAAAATTGAGAGTGAGTCGATTTGTGGAAGTATGTGGCTTGAATTCCCCCAAAAGAAGTCACCAAATTAATGCATCTTCATAAAATACAAGGAAAAAATTCGAGCATTACACACTTTAAAGTAGGTTACATGTTCCATAAAGAACCATTACACCACTCCATTGGTGAAAAGATAGGAAACTTCAGCCGCTATTATTCTAAAAAATGTATGTGGTAGACTAGAATATTCCTCAAATTTCTCCTGTAAGCCAAACCTTTATTCACTACCTTTCCTACACAACTCCTCTATCTTCCTGAACATGAAGTTTAAACATCAGAAATAGATAGGCTAAGCTATGGTTGCCTTCTCAAGGGTTATATCTGAGATAAGAAAGGAGGGAACAGTTACTGCGTAGTTGCCCCTGAACTGAACTTTGTAATTGGTCCACCGGAGAGCATGCCTACAAGGGTGGCCAGTTGACTGCCATTTTGCTTGCTTTCAAGAATTCGACTGGCTCCTGACTGTAATTGTACACGTGTAAAAATATTTGACCAAAAAACTAACGAGATATAAAGAATAAACATGACAAGCAAATGCAAGATTATATTTCGGATAGAAAAGGTGATGAAAATTTACACTAAATAAGAAAGATTAGTGGGAGACTATTATTGCAAGACAAATGAACCCTCTATTCTTTTCTCCATGGATAGCTGAGAGAAATTTAATGGAGAAAACATGTCTTTGAGACTGGAGGCTGGAACTGGCTTGAATTCATAAGGTCCTTCTTTTGTTCCCCAAACCTGTAACAAGCAAATCAAACATTCAATTTATTTGAGGTTCTTTACAACATTTTCTCCTTTCTTATGAGATTGAAATATGAAGTACATAAAAAGAACCTGGTTTCCATCATCGTCGTAACCCCTTTCCCAGGTATGTACTTCGTTATTCTTTAGGATAGCAATTTCTGAAGTACAGTAGGCTGCTCCATTCTGTCGTAAACAGAAGGCCAATGGTAAGGGAAGGGAGTAATTGGTGACTGGAATATTGCAGTTGGGTTATCTAACTTTTTAATCTTACAATTCTCACAGATAAGAAAAACCGAATATTTATGTGGAATTACAATAAAACATAGACATCCAGATGCTCTTACCCATGAATTTGGAAAACCACCGGGAGGAGTTGAACCTTCATACAGGCAACGTTTTCCACGATCACAGCGCTTAAGATGTAAAGTAGTCAAATGCTCTGCAATGTCCTGTGCATGAAAATCTAGACTTGTATGAGATTCACCCAGCTAGAATCTCCCTCTGTTACAGTTTCACTAAGGACCAGACTTAGGCAATATTGGGTTTTGATATTTATAGTGCTGAAAACAATAATAATACCAATCTTATGAACTCCACAAGGCTGTAAGAAAGAGAAATGTAGAAGATTTATAAAATACTCTGCATCTGATCATCCAAACAAGATAATATTGAATAGACAAAGATGTTCAAACTATATAGCATCTAAAATATATACCCTCAGAAGCATTAAAACTTTATTTTCTTCTTCTTCACTATCTTCATAACCATGCTTATCTCCACCATTAACTATGGTAACTCGTGTTGACCTGTTCTAACTTAATCAGTGTGTATTATTTCATCACCAAACGGCTCGTTCTATGCATTAATGGGGTATCATTAGAACTTATTGTCAGATTAGGAATTTGACTGAGTTATTGAACTGATTAAAAGATGGAAAACCACTCATTCAGTATCCAATCAAGTAATTAGAGTCAGCACAACATTAAACTCGTATGTCCATATATCCAAGTCTGCAGTCTGATTACCCACTGCTGCAATTCCAATGGTTCAACCTGCTACCTTACAGACATAAGGACCAGACTTTGTGCTCTTCAGTGGGTAGTTTGGTATTCCCGTCCAACGTCCATGCCCATGTTCACTTTTTTATTATCTCAAGTCTTAACAGTGAAGTTATGTTGAGCTTACTGAAAGTTCCCCACCTATACTTCAATTTAGTTCCCGGCTCAGAACCAAGCTTCAACTTTTTACTTGGTCCAACTATGAAAAGTCAAAGTATAAACATGGATTTGAGTCCCTCGTCAAAACCAAAGTTGATAAAATTGAGCAGTAAATTTTGGAAGATAGGACTAGGTTCAACTACTACTCTGTGTTAAGCAGCTCCAAGAGCACCCTGTGCCCTATTTCTAAATGAACATAGAGTTAAAGTTGGTCAGGAATAGGACTAGGATAATGGATAAACTAAAATAACATATTTTGAAACAAACTTATATCGAAGCAATAGAAAATCTGATGAAAGTGTTATAGCAGATGGCTAACCCCAACAATTTCTTCGGGAAGAGGACGTTGGTCTTTTGTTCGATCACAAAAATTCTTGTACTCCTCCATATCCCGTATGGCGTATGAGCTTAGCTGCAGAGTGAACAAATGTAAGATACTTTTGGAGGTCACATCAGTCGGATTTCAATAAAATGGGCAAAGATAGCAACGTCATATTTCTTCAAATATCATGCATGTTACACATTACTTCCAAACCATTATGATTTTCTTGGTTGTACTAATTAAATGAAGTGTCTAGGCTCCACTTAGAAAATACTCAATTTTGTAATCTATCTATTCTATGATTACTACTTATTCTATTTATAAATTATAAATAGCAAGCCCCCATCAAGTAAACTATTTCAATGTTATTATTCTGTCTCTTTCTTCTGCTGCAAATTCTGCCACCAACCATACCAGCAACTATACACCTGTAGAAATTTGTAGTAGGAATTACATACCCTACATTTACACCAACTACAAAACAGAATATGTGCTGCTCACCTCCACATCACATTTCATCTCCTTTGAACATGGCTTCACCGTATAAAATCTCTGCAACCATAGAACTAATCAAATTATTATAGGTATAATGAAGGAAAGTATAGCAAATTAAACATAGGAGTTCATAAATGGCTACATTTCTTTTGCTTGATAAATCTCAAACTGCAAACTAAGGAAGAGGGTGAGATAATTAACAATACCTGGCGAAAGGGTTTTTGAGGAGTTCTGGAGAAAGCCTGTCAAAACAAGAAATCAAATGAGGATTGATTTCTGTTGGAAAGAGCTGCTAAAAGGAATATTATTAAGCAGGAAGAGGGCTAGACTCACTTGTTCGAAGTATAACACCGTAGAACCATCAACCATTTCTGCTGCAGGGCACGTAGTCATTCTAAAACACAATACTTAAGCCCGTCAATCAAAAATCATTCATCAAAAAATTTATCCAAACTACAATTCAAACAGAGGGGACGATGAAACCCTAGTCAAATAGGATTGAAAATGGGTTCTTCATTTAGTAGCAGACTAGAATCGTACAATTCACAGCTACTAAACAGCATTCACGTATCTCGTACCTAATATTGAAGTAATTATCAGGATCCCTGGATGCTTGCTCCTTCGAAAACTATCAAAATTCAAGAAAAGAAGACATTCAAAAGGATTAAAAGAATGTGATAAGTAGAAATTGGGGTTTTTGCGGGGATGTTCGAACAAAGACCTTTTCGCCGGAAAGGGACTGGGAAACGAAGCGAGCATGATCCCAGCGGGTCGTGGACTTAGTAAGGCGTTTAAGCAAAAGGGCACCTCCGACCAGTACCAAAGTCTTCATTATCAAACCCCCAGCTCTGTTCCATCCTACTGAGCTGTTATTGTCATTGTTTGAATTGGAATTGGTACCCATAGCTTCACTTCCTCAGCTCTCAAACACCCACCATCACGATCTTCTCCAGGTTACCAGAATCATTCAGAGCACGAAATCGAACTTTAAAGAGTAGAGTCGAGATTTAGCGCAGAGTTGTAAGAGAAAATTTTGGAAGCGACGGCCACCGTGAGAGAAATTAGGAGGTGGGCGCTAAATTAGTGTCGTCAAATTGACACCCCATTACTCCACTCTCCAATACCGAATTTCGGGCGTCGGCTCGTGAAACTTCGCCACATCACGGCGGGCTCTTCTGTTCAACGTCCTCTTCAATCTCTCGATATATACACAAGAAACGCCATGGCCACAGAAAATGTGTGCACCCCAATTTAATTCATAATTTGTCGATTCATAATATATCCTCTGATATATAAACGCCTTCAAATGTCCCTTTCTAAATTACAACTGTAGTCTCAATCTTTTTATTTTTTATTTTTTTCAGAAAGTCTCGATTTATTTGTTATTCTTTTTAATTTATTTTTTAGCATTCACTAATTTAAGTTTTAACACTTTTTTTTAATCTCGAATATTTTGGTCCCACTTATTTTTATGACAAAAAAGTTGTAAGTTCGAATATTGATCCTTACTAAAAGAAAATTAATTCATATTTCTCTTTATCGTTCATTTTCGTTTACTTTTCACTGGTGGCAAGGTTTAGGGTAAGATTTAAATTGTAATTTATATAAAAAAATATTATAATTTTCTTATAAAATAAATTAGGCAAAATTAAAGTTTTCGCAGGATTTATTGTTTCATGAAGAGCGTTTTCTCACCGTCTATTATCTGACCAAACAAGAGCCACCAGAAGGCAAAATGAATCTAGACCCACATGGCTTGCTTAATCACTTGGCTTCATCAATCAAAACCAAATACAAAGCTATTGCCAATACCAACTAGATTTATTTATTGGCATGCCAATAACTTCTGGATTATGCTAAAATTATTTTTAACTAATTACAAATATTTTTTATAAAATTAGAATATTACGTTTCTGTCAGACATATTTATCAACGTCTCAGCAGTGTAAAAAAATAACAAAGTATAAAATATATTATTTCTCTAAACATAATATTAATATTTTTACTTATTTAAAAATAATCAAATATTTATTTGTTAATTTAAATATTTATTTGTTATTATAGTTTTCTATAGATGTAATCGGCGTTATTCTCGTTATCGTGATTATTAACTATTAAACGAAAAAATTGAGAAGGATTTAATTTCTGTTATCAAGACTTTATAATATTATTACAAAAGGAAAATAAATTTAGCTGTTACCGTCGATGGCTGGCTGTTCGCCAAAAAGTGACAGAAAAAGGAAAGAAATACGGTAAGTAACAGCTAAGTTTAAAAGCGAGAAAGAAAGCAGTGTGAGAAGCAGGTGTAATTTTGTCATTTTACCGACCAATAAAACTGGTGGATTTATATTAATATAACAATTAACACTCCTATATTTTAATTTCTTATCGGATAAATTTTTTTTTTAAATATTGCCTACGAAATGCATAAAAGTAAATCAAGAAAAAAAGAAAGGGAAATAAAAATTTTTTAAAAAAAATAGTTAATCCAAAATATTTTTTCCTCAAAATTCTCCCATCCAGACCAAAGTTTCACGACCCGGCACAACATCTCATTATCTAAACATCAAAATAGTATACTTAAAAGACTACCTCAAGCGACGGAAAAAAAAAATCAAGAATCAGCGTACAATCACAACTAGTTTCTTTCAACTTCTTCATTCAGAACCATAAATTGCAAAAGACTCGATTCTTTTCCTTCTAATTATCTCGCCTAGCGCCAGACCTTCGACGAGCGGGCGCAGCAGCAGCCTCTTCCTTCTCTTCTCCATCCTTCTCTCCACTGCTACTTTGATCCTTGGAACTCTCTGCTGCAGCACCTCCGCTCTTCTCTTCTCTTTTTGCCTGCAACCAAATATTAGGAAAGAACAGAAAAAACTTAAATCCCTCCTCCTTCCCAACTTCTTTTCAGCTTAAAGATTCATAAAGATAATTATTTTAACACCCACCGGCACCGGCACCGGAACCGGTTGTTTCTTCCCTCCGAAGACTAATCTCAATAATACGGTGAAGAAAACCACCAATACGGAGACGATGATGCCAATGGTGAGATTTGGTTGCTTCTCTCCCTTTTCAATGACATCCTGCATACATACATCACGTTCAATACAGGGCGTACTAGATAAACAACCTATATATTATAGATGCAGAGAAAGACAGGGTACTTGCTCACTTACAAGTATTTTTGACTTGTATTGACTTAGGAAGGGAATGTCGGCAATCTTGTATAGGACATCGAATACTTTCTTCTGCAGGGTAACCACGAAAGCCAGGCGTGAGGAAAAATTTCTATGTTTTCTATAAATGACATAACTAAAAAACTGATATACTGGCTGTGGTGAATGGAACTAAAAATAAGTACCTGGTATACTGCAAGCCCATCTGAACCAGCAGCAGCAGCTTCCTCGGCCTTCTGCTTCTCTTTCTCGACTTCAAACTTTGGCTTCCATTTGGTATCACGGTATGAACTTGCAATTTTCTCATCTTTGGCGATCAAAATATTGTCAAACAAGATACCATCTTGCATCGTCCAGATCTCAATTCCAATTGCAGCCACGGGATCGAAGTCAGGTTTTTCAATTTCAAAGTAGCTGGGGTTAGGAATCTGCCTAGGCTTCCAAATTCCCTTGTAGTTAGGATTGTCGATTTCTGAGGCGTGCCACTTACCCTTGTATTCGGGATTACTCTTCATTGGTCTCTTCCATTCACCACAGCCAGGAGATATCTCACATCTCGGGTTATCAATCTTGGGTGCCTCCCATTCACCATCCTCTTCATCATCCCAGTCTTCTGGTTTGGTGGCATCAGGATCATCTATCTCTTCGGGTTCATCATCTAACCATCCTTCAGGCTTTTCAGCTTCCTCATCTTCAATTTCCACTGGAGCATCCTCATCCCAGTCATCTGGCTTAACTGCAAGAGGATCAGGAATTTTCGCTCTCTCATCCCAGTCCTCTGGCTTCTTGTCGTCTGGATCAGGAATCGTCTTGGCAGGGATTAGAGGAGGCTCAAAATCATCCTCGGAAAGGAAATTGGCTTTCTTCTTCTCACTCCCATCAATGAGAATTCGCACATTATTGCCAGATTCAAAAATGGCGGTGTAAACATGAGACAATTTGTCAGATGGAACGGAAGGAGGGTTCTTTAGATGATGCTCAACGTACTCTCCAGTCTTGGGGTTCTTATGCTTCAAGATGAAGTGCACCTTGTTCGTGGCCCCGCACTTGTCAGGTCCAAACATGATGGAGTAAGGAGATTCATTATCGAATTCCTTAGCTTTCCATCCAGCATCTTGGGGCCGTAAGTATTTCAGATAGGCACCACCACATTCAAGCCCATTTTGTAGGCGAGTCTCGAACTGGAGAACCACAGTTCCGTCCTTCAGACTCACTGGCTCATCGAGCTCTTTAACAATGGCGTATTTCCTCGCCTTCTGACTCACTAATAGTCCGTAATCTTCATGTCCCTCACTCGTAGAATGCTTCCAGACACCTATAAAATACAACAGAATTATAAGTTACATTAGCAACTCCCTCCAATCAAACCGCTTGCAAGACTATATATCTATAAATCCTACGTTAATTCATTATTCCGCCATATTAACGCCATTAACTACTCTTATTCATTCAAATCCAAATAAAAACTGCTCGCAATTAGATAAGGATGTAACTCCACCCCATTGTCTCACTATAGTCAACCATCTCAATGTCTGGAAAGACATAATTTTCCGCTCAGATACAATTCTCCAATAAGAAATGATGCCAGCCCATCGAAGTAAATTTAATAAATTATTTGGCTCATAAACAAGCCTTAGAAAAATGCAACACACAAATTATTAAATCAGAGACGACGTAGTAACAAATAGATGATAGCGACTGAAGGAAGGTGCGTTTAAATGGTTATTCCCACCCCCCACGCAAAAAGAAGGAAAGCATTTCCAGCATCCAACAGATAATCGAATACACGATCCATTCACTCGTTACTTCACTTCTTTTTGACACATCGATTAAGCAATACATACATTGAGCTGGAAAGAATTCGGCATATGCAATGATTACAAAAGATCGTGGAATAATCTTGAAAAACAAGAAAGAAAAACCAACCTTGATAATCATCCTTCTCGGACACGATCCAGCGTCCTTCAAAGCTCTCGTCGAAGGACTCGTACAAGATCTGAACTCCACGAAAACAGAAAAGTTAAGACATGTAAATTGGAGTTTCAGATATAGAGTATTCCCATTAGATCTTTATCTAATAGAAGTAGTATAGAAATGAAGGCACAAACAAGCTCAAACAGATTACCTCGTCGTCCGATGCTCGGAGCTGAGCAAGTGAAAGACAAAAAACAAGCAAAGCCGCAGCAAGCCCTAAAGGAACCGCCTTCATCTTCTGGATCTCAAACCCTAGACACTCTGTTCAGCCTTAGTAGATTAGATCCCGATCAGAAAAACAAATCTCTCTCAAAACATTTGAAGAGTCCGGCAAACTTCTCCGCCCCCTTTCTACTCTTCCATATTAATAGATCTCCAAGCACTTCCATTGCGTTGTTTCCACCAATCAAATCCCGTGCCACGTGAAACCAGCCAATGGATATGCGCCACGTAGTCAACTTCCGCAAGATCGGAGACTTGTCTGGTTTGGTTACGTCGATTACTGGGCTTTGTTTCTTCGGGTTTCTGAAGGAAGGCCCATTTCTTCTTTCTTTTTGCAGATTAGGCCCATTTCTTCTCTTAAAGGCGAGTTGTCGTTTCACCTTAAAACGACACTTTCGCCTGCAGTGCCCAATCAGCGCTCGCCCTTTTTCCACGAGCCAACATGTGTCCCTTTTTCCTTCGGGATTTTATTTTTGGCCTCCTTAATATCTTCCTGAATACTTTTTTGTTTTATTTTTCTTGATAAAAATAAAATAACAATAAAAAATAGGCTACGTCTTTTCTATATATTTTGCAAGCTATATTTTCACTTTTTAAATCTCGTAGAATAGTGATCAAATGTTTTACATCTTTAACAATATTATCATTGATATTTCGTAAAATTGAAAAATGATACTATGTATTATAAATTACTGTTAATTTGTTAATTTTATGTTGAGTAAATGCATTTATAGTTTTGTTTATATTTTTTTTCTTTACAACATGTGAGACTTAGGAGTGGGGATCGAACTCACAAACTCTTAATTTGAGATATATGTCAATTATCGTTGAGTTAGGTTCGTTTTATYAATGAACCAGTTTTCATTGTTTTTTCTTATATAGATTTTATGTTAATTAAAACCTCTATTTTAAAAATTCATTGCCATGTCACATTTTAACGAAAAATTAACCAAATAATGGTTTTGAGACCATTTTATTAACTGTCGAGGGTATAAATAAAACTTTTAAAATATAGAGCATAATTGAAAGTTATAAAAGTATTTTGTATAATATAATCTACATTCTAATATAAATTGGACGAGACATTATTTAAGTATAACATGGATAATAGCCTACATTAACTATTTTTTTTTTTTTTTACATTTCAAGCATTGACTATGAACATGAACTATAAAAGATATTGGTATCATTTCTCCTTAGATATTTTTTCTATATGGTATATAGAGGAGAAATATTATTGAAAGTTTATTGTTTTGGATATGATGTACAACGCTCGTTTAAAGTACCATGACATGTTTATTGGGTCCTGCAGTTTATTGGACTCCTTATAAGACTCTGATCAAGTGTTTAAGCTTAGATAACTATAATTAAACCAGAATATATCTATTCTCACTTAAGTAAAACTCTATATATATATTATTGATTCAAATGTTAGAAACTAGAATCTCTATTCCGTGTATTGTTGAACTTAAAATAAAAACTATAGACGCTCAATCTCAAGTGAGATTTGTACTATCAAGCATCTAACCACTCAAACACTTACCTAAATTTTACAACTTTTTGTTTTTTTTTCTCATCTTAATTCTTAACTAGGTTATGACTCATTTCAAATCATTAGACTCATCTAAGTTAATCGGCTTCTCAATCTCACCTAGACTAAATATCAAGCTCAAGGATTGCCATATTTAGATAGTTGAAGTAGCTAGAGGTATCTAAGCTAACCATGTTGGCAAGTCGCTATCCATATATATTTTGTGAGTTAATAATGTTTTAGGCACAATTTACCATATTTAACCAAACTATAAAAATTATATTGAAATGTTTAAAATTATAGAGATCAAATTGAATCTTACCTAAACTTAATAGATTAAATCAGCATTTTTAAAATTGACCAAATTAAACTAAACTCAAGTGACCAAATCAATAATTTAATAATTTTTTTATTTTAAAAAAGTTACCCATAAACCATAACATAAAATATATAATTTTCAAACTATTAAGGAAAAAAAAAGGATATTTAAAAAAAAAAATTCATTTTAGATACCAAAATCACAAGGGTTAAAAATCACATTTGACTCCTGTACTTTCAGTAAAGTTGCGATTTGGTTGATGTACTTTCAAAAGTAACAATTTAGTCCTTGTACTTTAAATTTGGTTACAATTTAGTTCTTGCCGTTAAAAATTATGTTAAATTTAAGGTTTATCTACGTGTATAAATTAAAGGTCAACTATGGGTTCGGTTCACTACAAATTGGTTGAATCTTAGACCGGGTTAGGACTTGGAAAAAAAAAGAATGAACCGTCATCTTCTTCACCTGCACTCTTCTTCTCGACTCATTTGAAGCTCCGAATGGGTGTGTCCGTCATTCGTGTTCTTCACAATGAGTTCTCAAACTCTCAAATCGTCTGGACCTGAAAACTCTCCGACTAATCGCCACCACATAGAGATACTCCATCTCCTCCCTCTCCTCCCGCCTTGCCATGGTCGAATTGAAGCAAAGGATTCTGGCAAGTTTCTCCCTCGTCGCTGCCATGTTCTTGCTTTCATTTTAGGTTTTTTGTAAGCCGATGAAGCCTGAAATCACAATGAAAGTTCCATTTCACTATTGTTGTTTCATTTCCACGAGATTTTTGAGATTGGGGTTCTTTTTTTTTTGTGAATTTAAGATTTAATTTTCTTCAATTGCAGAGCATTACTTCAAAATTCAAGCCGGTTCCGATTTCATCAACGTTGCCACTAACCTGGCCTCTGTAAATTCCACTGTGAAACTCACATTTTGGAACACCGATCATTCTTCAGCGTCGATCTCACATCAATTCCCGTCGATTTCATATACTATAAAATCTCAGTCACATCAGGAAGCCCACAAATTACTCTCAATTGCCCTTTTCTTATACTCTGGACGAGAAAGCCAACCGAGGGATCCTCTGCTTCAGTTCGACCATGGCGAGGAGAGATGATGTGCAAGATCTCAATGTCGGTGGTGATTTGGTTGGGGGATTTCGAGGGTCTCGACGATTTAAGAGCTTGAGAACTCGAACAACACTAATGGCGGACACACCCACCTTCAAATGGGTAACAAGAATACAAGAATGCAGGGAAGAAGATGACGATTCATTTTTGTTTGTTTAAGCCCTAACCCGGACTAAGATTGAACCAATTTGAAGTGAATGGAACCATTTGTACACATACAATAGCCACGTCATACTTCCGTTAAATTTAACATAACTTTTAACAGTAGGTACTAAATTGTAACCAAATTTAAAGTAATAAATCGTTACTTTTAGAAGTACAAGAACCAAATCGTTACTTTWCTGAAAGTATAGGGACTAAATGCGATTTTTAACCAAACCACACATCAATCCAACTTCATCCCTTTTGTTTTACTTGTCGAAAATAAAAATCATATATTTATCATAAACCAAAATCATAGTTTAATTAGAATTATATGCTAATGGAAATACTTAAAGATTTACACGTGTATGGCGACCGGCCAGCACACCGTGAAATCAAATCACCATTCACCATTCGCTGTGTCATTGTGCTCGTGCAACCCGCAACATGAATAGTATATTAATCTTTCAAGTTTAATCTACGATTTTCAATCGATTTGATGTATATTAATTAATTGAAATATATTCTTTCAAAAAGAAATTTAATTGAAATATATATTTGTTTAATCTCAAAATGTTTATCAAATTATTAACTTTCACTGGTCAACACTCTTAACACCTGATAGTCGATAAATGGAGAGAAAGATCATGCAAGACACTACCAAAATTTGTCCAAGTAAATGCTGCCCACGTTCGTAGATATCATGGCGGGCAGATCGTCTCTTTATTCTTTCTGTTATAAATGACGATTGATCTCCAATTCTACTCACCTGAAATTACTCCTCGCAGTCGTCGATTTCGATGGCGCTTGCAGTTCCCGGTGCTGCTCCGGCAGGTTTAACATATTTTGACGATAACGGCGAATGTGCGGAAAAGGAAAAGCAGATATCGGTGGATCCGATATCATTGAGAGAGTCATCGGCGACGGCGAGAGAGGACATGATCGTCGTTCCTGCCATTTCTTCTCCCGACGCCGGTGATCTTCATCTGCCGCCGCCGCTGCCTCCGACGCAGTCCAAGTTCTTAAGCTATAGCCTACCTAATTCGGTCAATTCATCCCCCCAATTTGGCGCGGGATTAATGAAAAAGAGAGGGAAACTTGAAAATCAAGAATCGCGGCTTAGAGTCTCCAATTCGACGAAGATCAAACCGTCGGTGCTGGATCCACAGAATGTTTTGAAGGAGGTGACTCAATTTCGAAGAAGCAAGTCGTGTGGCGAAGGCAGAGCCAGTGCTCCAGCAGATGATTTGGATCTGTGGCTGAACAAACCAAATTCTGTAGAAACCAAGAATTACGGTGATGGTTTCTCCAGAACTGAATCTACCAAAGATGATCGAAAGAGTGCAAAGGGAATAGAGTCCACGGATGACGGATTTAAATGTGGAGCTCTCTGCCTGTTCTTGCCGGGCTTCAGCAAAGGGAAGGCGGTCAGATCAATCAGAAAGGAAGAAGAACCAGAGATTGGAAATGTGATGATATCCAAGACCGAAATTGAAAGTGTGATATCAAGAACCGTTTCTCTGGAGAAATTCGAATGCGGATCATGGGCTTCGTCCGTCCTGCCAAATGATACTGGCGACGACGACTCCACGAACCTTTTCTTCGATCTGCCTATGGAGTTAATAAGAAGCAGCGTAGACGCAAATGCACCGGTCAGTGCAGCTTTCGTTTTCGATAAAGATCAGAAGGTAGTTACCAAGAACAGCTCGACGAAATTAGTCCGAAAATCGCATGAATCATCTCATCATGTTCACTTTTCTGCATCGTCTCCTTCTTCAGGGCCAGCCTCACCAGCTTCTTGCATCACACCTAGATTGCGCAAGGCAAGAGAGGAGTTCAATGCCTTTCTAGAAGCTCAGAGCAGTGCTTAAGCATTGAACTCTGTTTTTAGGTACTTAGCTGATAATTCATGAACTGGTATCTTCTCCAAAACCAGAAACGATCTAAATTTGTTTTATCACAGAATCATGAAAACTAGTTTAAATGGCTTGTATCAAATTAAATGTTAGATCGATTTAATCATCAAGACCATTTGATTAAGCACCAATTACTACCTTCATGAAACCACACTCTCTCTTTTTCCAGAAGGTGACAAACTGAGCATTCTAGAATATAACCCTTGGTTTGTGAAACCTTCTTAATATATTAATATAGCCTATCTGATAAATCAGTACATTTTCTTTCATCCAAGGAGATCATAAATTTGTTTCTTATAATAAAAGAAGTCATTGCTCTGAAAACAGACCGATCTTGATCATTAAACATATTTCTCAAGAATATGGATCTGTCTGCATCTTCTCATAATCTGCTGTTCTATGACTATAAACGTGCAGGAGCTGATCGCAAACTTGACGAGATGATGGCCTTTCTTGAGGGGCAGTT
This sequence comes from Momordica charantia, assembly GCF_001995035.1. The sequence continues at coordinate 3,191,001 of NW_019104497.1, forward strand.
TTCGTGCATTGTAGAGCTATTTCAAGGACTTGGAACGCTGCAGATTCTTCGTCGAGCGACAGCGGCTTCAAACACGGGTCTACCAACTCCTCCCTATCAGCAATACTCTGCATTTCAATGCGTGTCTCTACCCACCTTACCATGTCCATATCCACCCCAAAAGCTTCATCTATAGGCATCTTTCCACTTACGAGCTCCATCAGTACAATTCCCATGCTGTAAACATCACTCTTTTCTGTTGCCTTAAGAGAATAAGCATACTCTGGGAAACAAAAATATGCACCAAATATCTGTTAGGATAACTACACACACACCCACACACATTCATCAACTAACAAACACTGCACGAGTTAAGACGGTGAAATACCTGGGGCTATGTAGCCATACGAACCAGCGAACCATGTTTTTGACTCTGTGTCGGTGTCGTAGTCCTCGACGAGGGCTTTTGCTAGGCCAAAATCCCCCAGATGTGCCTCCATATTGGAATCGAGTAGGATGTTGCTTGACTTGATGTCCCTATGGATAATTTTGGGCAAACAGTCATGGTGAAGATATTCCAGTCCCTGAGCCAAGCCAACAGCAATCCTGAATCTTGCCTCCCAATCAAGCTTCTTTTTCTTCTTCCCACTAACTGGTTGCTGGTGCAACCAGTCCCAAACACTTCCATTCTCCATGTACTCATAAATCAACAGATTTGAGCCTCCTCCTCTGTTCATGCAATATCCCAGAAGTTTCACAAGATGCCTATGCTTTATCCTTCCAAGTGTCTTGACCTCTCTTACGAAACTTCTGTTTAATAAAAGATCATCTTTGCACGATATATTCTTGACTGCAACAGTTTCACCGGTGTGCAATTCGGCTCGATAGATTGTTCCAGATCCTCCTGAGCCGATAATGAAATCATCGCTTAAATTGTTTGTGGCCTCCATGATTTCTTCCCATTTGAAATCTAGATTTCCAACAGGGTTATGGAAAAGCAGTCTTCTCTGTGCTTGGGAAGAACTAGATGAATAAATGCAGTTGACTTCACTCCATCTCTTGAAAGTTTCTTGTTTGTGTTTATAGAGAAGGGCAACTGTAAGCACTAGAACCGCCATTCCTGCCAAAGTTGAAACTGCAGATATAGCTATCACCGCTGCTTCACTCAGACCCGATCCTCTTGCAGAAGCATCACCACAGCGGGCAAGAGGGCCTCCACAAAGTTGGAGATTTCCTTGGAATACATTAGCTGGCCAGTGAGAGAATTCCTTGTCCAATTTCCCTTCTAGCTTGTTGTAAGCAAGATCGAGCTTGCCCAAACTGCTCATCTTACTAATATCTGAAGGGACTTCTCCAGTAAGTTCATTGTGAGATAGATCAAGCGCTTCTAGTTTGGACAGCAAAGTAATAGAGGTTGGAATTTCACCAGTCAGATTATTGTAACTGAGGTCTAATATGCTCTGTAGATTCTGCAGTTGGGAAATCTCAGCTGGTATTTCCCCATTGAAACCATTTTTCGACATGTGAAGCTCAAATAGTTTGCTCAACCTACCAATTGTCGAAGGGATTGGACCCGAAAACCGGTTATCCTCAAGGTGGAGGATGTTAAGTGATGCCAGGTTACCAATTTCCATAGGCAATGTTCCATTAAGTAGATTTCCATTAAGAGAGAGCACAATCAGTTTGGAACAATTGAATAACTCCGAAGGCAGAGGCCCAGTGAACTGATTGGAAGAGAGCTTAATCTCTCCCAACTGAGGCAATCTACCCAACCACATCGGTATATTTCCAGAAAGAAGGTTATTATTGAGATCAAGGTGGCTCAGTTTCCTGCACAACGAAAGCTCAACCGGAATAGACCCTGTAAGAGAATTCCCAGACAGATCCAACAATGACAGTGCACGAATCTTCCCCAACGCCGGCGGAATTTGGCCGGAAAACTGGTTGTTCCCTAATCTCAGCCTCTCAAGGGAGGACGAGTTTCCCAATTCGGGAGGAATTTCATTCTCAAACGCATTGTTAGTGAGGTCGAAAGAAAGCAGAAAAGGGGAGGCACACAATGGAGCAATGCTCCCATTCAATCTGTTTTTGGATAGATTTATTCTCGTAGGGTTTGCTAAATTGATCAACGAACGAGGAAGATTACCTTCAAGAGAGTTGTTGTAAAGCATGAGCTGCTCCAGAGATCCGAGGAAACCGAATGTTGAAGGAACCCCACCAGAAAGGCGATTGTCCGCCAAGTCCAATATGGTCAGTTTATGACAGTTCCCCAAAGTGGCGGGAATTTTACCCACCAGTTCGTTTTGCCTGAGATGAAGGAAATTCAATTCCCTCAGTCTCCCAATGCTCACCGGAATTTCCCCACCGAAACGATTCCCGAAGAAATCAATCATCTGCAAGTTTGAACAATTCCCCAACTCGAAAGGAATTCTCCCAGATAATTGATTGTCGTATAGATATAGAATCTCAAGTTCCCCAAGCATGCCAATCTCACGTGGAAGATTGCCCTGTAGATTGTTATGATACAGAGCCAGAGTCTTCAAACTGCTGCAGTTTGCTATCGACGGTAAAATTGAACCCACCAAACTGTTGTTATGGAGGAGGAGATCAGTCAAACCACTTAACCCATATAATTCATCCGGAATCGACCCGTTTAATCTATTGTTAGACAAATCAATCTGCGCCAGTGATCTGCATTGGACCAACTCCACCGGAATCTCGCCGGAGATTTGTATCTGAGATAGCATCAGGTGTTCTAAACTGGAAGCATTGGAACATAAGTTTCTCGGAATGACACCAGAGAGATGATTGTTCGATAGAACCAAGAACACCAAGCTTCCCATTTTGCCCATTTCCTCTGGAATCCCCCCCGAGAGCTTGTTCATAGACAAGTCCAGATTCTGGAGATTTCCCAATCCAGAAAGAGAAGTTGGAATTGAACCCTCGAGTTGGTTTCCCATTAGGTTCAGATAAACAAGTTCACTGAGTTCCCCAAGTTCCACCGGAATCTCGCCGGAGAGAGTATTATTGGCAAGGTTTAGAATTTGGAGATTCTGTAAGCGGCCCAATTGCTTTGGTATTGACCCATTGAGATTGGTAGCAGCAGCAGTGAAGACGACAAGGCTTGAGCAGTTCCCGATGTCTTCCGGAATCGGACCCTCGAGTTGATTTTGCTGCAGAACCAACTCCTCAACTCGGCCGAGTTTACCGAGTTCTGGGGGTATCGAACCGGTGAGACTACACGAGGCCAAACCAAGAGTAACCAAATTCACAAGATTTCCGAAGGAAGCGGGAATGGGACCCGTAAGTGCGTTGTCACCGATTCGCATGACTCGTAGACTCGCCAGCGAGCCCAACTGAGTCGGAATCGGTCCACTGAGTTGGTTGGAGAAGAGAAGCAAAGATTCCAACGAATAGAGTTTAGAGAGGTTTGTTGGAATGGGACCCATAAGGCCGTTGCGGGAAAGATCAAGGTGGAGCAGGTTCCGTAGGCTGCCGAGTGCCGGCGATATGGACCCACCGAGTGATGACTCAGAAAGGTTGAGTCCCAGCACTTGAACCGAGCCATCCACCGAGTCAGACCCACAGGAAATCCCTCTCCAAGTGCAGAAATTTGGGTTGCTCTCCGACCAATCCTCCAAAACTTTTTCTGGGTCCTCCACAAATGACTTCTTTATCTCCAAAAGCACGCTCAAACTCGAACCACCATCCAACTTATCCTCGCACAAAACTAACCCAGATGGAATAACCAAGCACACGAAACAGAGCACAAGAAGAAATGGTAAAAACCGAGCAGAGCAAGCCATTGTGCAGCAAATGCAAGTAATGAAATTGCAAGAGACAATGATCAGAAGTATATATTATGAGAAGAGTGGAATTTTAGCTCTGTCAAGTAAAATGGGATTGGGCAGTGGTTCACGGATGGGAGAAGACGCGTGGTGAATTGCATGGGAGAGGAGCTATGGTTTCTCGAACTCTGCAGATAATAATGGCTGCATGCTTCGAAAAGATGGAAATTTGCAGAGGAGAGGCTGAATGAAGAAAAATTAAGAAGCGCCACCAATCTGCCCCTCAGCCAACTGCCATAAATGACTGCCGGATTCCTACTGTGCCATTAATTTTTCTTCCTTTCAGATTCTCCAACTCCAAGAGAGGCATCAGATAAGTACTTCTTCTCTCTGCTTTCATAATTCCAAAACAATAAATGGAGCATGCCCAAGGTCAAAAGGGGGAGTCAGAGAAAACCACATTATAAAATTAAACAAAAGTGAGAAAAGAAAAAACCCCCAAAAAGGGAAAAGGCAAAATATTTTTGTGAGATGGGATTCTTTAATTTGTGCAGAAAATGAAATTGGAGTACAGTAGTTGGGGGGAGGGACAATATGAGAGCGATGGTGGGTTTGCTTGTCATGATGTGTTAGCTAAAAGATGAGTGAAAACCAACTCTGTAGAGAAAGCGAGCAGTTGAAGTTCCAATTATATATAATATAAACGTTAATTGGCTTAGAGTTTGTACTTTGAAAATAAGCAGCTTTTGTAAAAGTCAAAGGAGTCCCACACAATAGTTTTGATTATTTCCCCCACGTAATCAAAACCAATTCCACATTTCTCAAAACACAATGAAAAAGAGAGGAGAGAATATCCATGCAATATTTATTAGGTCTTTTTAAACACTTTTGTTGGCTTGATCCACCCCTACCAAATCCTCGTGTCTTTTTCTGCTTTGATTTTGGTTGGCTATTCCCACTGTTTTACTCTATTATGGTCATCTTGGGTACGTAAAAACCAACTCGGGATAATTTTGCCTTGCTATTTCACAGTTTTACTTATCCCTTCGCTTGCCTCTCTTTCTGACCTACTTGAATAAAGTCCCCGATACAAGTTTCCATGGCTGATTTTATTGCTTAAATTCTCTCTCTATAATAACATATTTCGTGAGTATGCTTGAGATGGGGTAGTTCAGCTCGACTCCAATTTGAGAGGATTTTGTTGATGGTAGATCTGCTCATAGCTAATAGAATGTCACTTCTATCGTAGGAGATTTACTACGGACGTTGATCTTTTATAAAAGAAAGAGTCTCACCTCCTAAAGTATGAAATTTTTAACACTTTACTAAATTTGGCTCGACATTTGCTTGAACGAAATATTAAGTTAAGCTTTATGGTCGAACATCACATTGATGCAAGGTTCTATTGCGAGTTGTCAGCTACTCAATAGATCCAAAACTCTACCTCAACTTCATGTGGTGACATGTCGCCTCGGTCAAAATTTGCATCAAACATCTAATTTGAACTATTGAAATCTCTTCTACTTGATTTCTAACTTCCTWTATACATGTAAAGTTCCAATGGTGAACAATATTAGAAAGTAAATACTAAATATAGTGTAACAAATATTGAATATTGTTTTTAACATGAGTATATAATTCAATCTATTAAGATACTTATAGTAATTGGTTTCACATATTTGTGTTTGTTTTATGTAAATGAATAATGAGTGGTAAATTTCCATCTCATAGCCTTCAATTGTAGCCATTGATTTTGTATACAATCGAAGGAGAACTCCATGGGACGACTCTTAATCAAAGAGGATATTTAGATTATAGAAACTCCCAAACCCAAACCAAGAGGCTGAATATATAAAAATGCAGTGCTCTGTAGATAAGGGTGGTTATGAATTCAATATTGTCTTGGCAAATAAGAAAAGTAATCGAATTTACTTATTTTTTTAATTGTTTTGTCTTTTCAATTTAATCCATCAATTATTAGCTGTTTGTGAGGACAATGGACACCATTTTCTCATCTTATTTTAAAGAAATCTCTCGTAGCGCACACACTTGAATTATGGCAATTTTATAAGTAAAGTATGACACAATTTTTCGTCATTTCTCGCAAATCTCTCCTTCACGAGAAAGCTACAAAGGGAATAAGAATATTGTGTCCTTTTCTTTGGTTCCTTCATTTTCTTGGGTTCAATAGTTGAACTATTGTCCTGTCCTTGAGGAATATTTGCAGTATCCACATTGATTCACATCTTTAAAAAAAATAGAAATAGTTTTGGCTATAATTGAAAGAAAAGTACATAAATGCTCACTTATTACTATTCATCATTCCGCTGACAACTATAAAAAATAGAAAAGTTGTATCTATTTTTCTACCGTTCTATTTCTAGCTACTTATATAAAATTTAATGGTGATCAGTAAAATATGGATGATGACGGATAAACACTAAGTAATTATTCTATTGATGTCTATAATTGTTGTTTTAATTCATGTTTAGTTGTTCGAACATAGTCTAAATGGATAAGGCACCTATTACTATCCTCAAAATATTGAYGATTCATCGTCCACGCAATGGTTGAACTAAAAAAATACAAAAGAAAAATCACCTTCATTGCTCCTTAGAGTTTGATTTCAAGGAGTTATTCTCCTTCTTCATGGGTTTTGAATCATATTATTATATTCTAACAGTAATTTTTAAACAACATTATAATTTTTTGCCTTTTATTAATAAATTGTGTCACTAGCTGGTTTTTTTTTTCTCTAAATAAGAATACATATGTTATGTACCACGTAATTGAAGAATAAAATGAAACATAAATAAACCATATGGAGGTGTTTAATATCAATTGATTCTGTCCATTTAATATAGTTTCAAGCTTGAAATTTCTGGCAATGGGTCTATAATTATATAGAAGAAAAGTCAATAAATTAAAGGCACATCTCATTTTAGCAAGTCACTTCAAGGCAGGTTATTTAAATTTAGAACAAGGATTACAAATCTTATCTCTTTAAGGACCACATTTAATAAGCTAATGAAAGTAAATTAATGATGGAATTACTTAATAGTATGTTATAAGCAAAGCAATAGGGAAACCTGAATCACTTGTTTGTTTGGGCTATATATGGGAGTTGAGGTCAAAGCAGGTAGCTGAACCAAACAATTAATTAAGTTAATTAAGAGATTTATGACATTAAAAAAAAAGATGCCTTGTCCAAACACAGTTCGACAAGAAACTGTAAATTAATAATAGTTTGCAGATGCATTTAATCATCGACACTTGGAGGATGAAATTATTAAATTTGATGTATAAGCCAGCGGATCATAATCCAAACCACTCTCCTAATGGTGGTGATGTTTTTTTCCGTACAACGATCGAACTTAAGTGGAGATATATGTCAATTACCGTTGGATTATACTCGCTTTTCATATGTTAATGTTGTTAATGTATCTTATTTTGATTAATTGTTTTAATATCGATTTTCCTTTTTTTCCGATTAAATGGTAATTATCGTGAAGCGAACAAGAATATTAAAAAACCTAATTTCCATAATATTTAAGCAAATAAACTTGAGTTCAAATCCTCTCACTAATAATAATTTCATTTTTTTTTTGCAATGGTTTTTAAAAATAGTTTTCTGAAAGTAACACTTTTATACAACAAGTATGTACCATCTTCTAAGAGATGATGTAAAGTGACAAACAGTTATAACCTTGAGGTACTACCTACTTTGAAATCTCTAGTTCGAGTTCTTGTTAGTCACAGGTATGATATCGAATTCTAGTATAGAAATTTACTATCGTAAACCACAAGACATCAATTTCATTAAAAAAAACAGTAAAACCAACTTAAATGAGTTAATTTTGTAAAAAAGAACTTCATGTTTACTTTAGATTTCATACTTTTATAAATTTTAGGAGGAAAAAAAATTAAAGAATCTGAGAAAATGTCCGAGAGTTGACTTTTCAACAAGAAATCACACATATTGTTGACCAAAGAAACAAGTTTCATTAGATCCAATAAATTCACCTATATATTTTACTATAATCACACAAAAGTTGAAAACAAGTCTCAACAAAGTTTAACTTTTTTCAATAAAATGTCTTTTAAGCAAGATTAATATTTACTCTGTACCTTGCGTAACTCTGTAAATTATTAATCAGTTAGGCTTAAAAAAAAGAAAAAAGGTAATTAATCTCCATATAAATTGCCCCTAAATCGAGTATTATAGACACTTTGATCAACACTTACCCTAATAAAGTGCGCATTGACATATACTTTGACAAACACCACACTTTAATTTTATCAATAGTTTTGATATTTTTTATTTAATTTACATTTATTTGGTTATTACTTTGAAATCTACCTCACTTTGTAATTTTTTAAACTGGATTATTCTAAAAATTAATCATATTTTTATTTCTCAACATATTGGAAACATCCATCTAAAATATTTTTATGGGATAATTTGATTTCTCACGTTTTACCATTATTAATTTGTCGAACGAGCCATTTGGAGTGTGAGTTCGATATTTTTAATCGACAAATACTTAAGTGTTAACTATAATCAACACTCACGTATTCTACCTGTCATCATTAAACATTTGATAGGTAGAAAGAGATATATATTCTTTTTATGTTTTTTAATATTTTGAGGATAGTGATAATCAGAAGTACGATAATGTTAGACAACCAACAACTAAATATTTTTCTTTTTAACATGAGCATTTGCAAAATCAGGCAAATCTACCACAAATATGAATTTGATATCTTAAATTAAATTAAAAAAAAAAAAACTCATACTCAAACTCAAACATCCTAGATACAAAACAATAGAATGCATATATAAATTCGAAAAATATTCGCCTCCTCACACAGAATACATTTTTCTCTTTTAATTGTCAAACCTCTGGCAAATATTTTCCTATAAACCATTCAGAGAGATCTTATTAAATGAGATATTGGAAATTGGAAATGGTTTTTTTATTTCACAAATATAAACCTCAAATCAATTAAATGTTATCTTATTTTCAATTAAACCATCACTAGTTTGAGAAATGAAAGAGGTTACATTAATTACATTACAAAATATATATAAATTCTGCAATTATATATATATATATATATATAACTATTAAAATTGTCAACGACGTTAGAAGAAAAATTGCAATGAACATGCTAGCAAGTTCTCCACACTTGTAATGATACATTGAGGTGCGCCTCACGTAGTTCCACAATCATATTCCTCTCTCTCTCCAAATCATATATATATATTTAAGAGACACAGCAATTTCACTGAGACGACAAAAAAAGAAAAAGGAAAATATGAAACTGGTTGTGTTCTTCCCCCTTCTTTTCCTCATTCTCATTCTCACCTCCGCCGTGGCGGCCTACGAAGATTTCGAGGACGACGGCGAAGAATATTCGAGCCTAGAGGTTCCGCAGTTGCAGGAGTTCTCACCTTTCGATGATTTTCTTTCGTATGGTTTCTACCAGAAAAGATGTCCCGACGTCGACGCCATCATTCACCGGAAACTCAAACAGTGGTTTGATCAAGATAACACCATCGCCGCCAGCCTCATGAGGCTCCACTTCCACGACTGCGTCGTTAGGGTAACTCTTCCGTTACTTTTTGCTCTTCAATTTGGTTTTATAGTGCTAATTATTTTTTAAATTTTCAATTTCATACCTATGTATTATTCTTTTTTGTGCATTTACCCATCTGAGTATAGACTGAAACACTTATTTCTAACTAGAAGATTATGAATTCAATCTAACTCCGATATGTGTGTTATTCAAAAAATATATATTTAATGTAAGGGTTAAAATTTTATAAAGAAAATACTAATTAAAACTAAACTCAAATGTAATTTAAAATATATATAAAAAAATTTGAGTTACTATATTGGATTGAGATGTTGTTTCTTATGCATTTATGATATTGAATGAATTTTCTTCTACTTTTTAATTAAAATTTTATTCTCTCAGTGTTAAAATCAAATAATAAAATGATGATTTTCATAATTTTGAAAAAACTTACTTTCATTACATGTTACAAAGAATTGTTTCATTAGAATGTCATTATACTAATATATCTCACAAAAATTAATTTAAATTACCAGTTTGGTTTAATTTGTATCTAATAATTAAATCTTTGAATGTCTAATATATTTTTAAATTTTAGAAAATATTAAATAAGCTAATGAATTTTTAATTTTGTGTAGGATAGAGATTTTAAACTTTAATTTGGAGTACATAGATCCTTAAATTTACAAATTATCTCATTAACTCATTATTTATTAAACGCAACTTATATGTTGCGAGTTCTTTTAATATTTCTCAAAAGATAAGCAAAATATCTCGTGACCGTAAGAACTTAATTGAAAGAAATCAAATAGTACATCAGGGAGGAAATTAAAATTTATAAGATTAAGCAAAAAATATATATATATGTTTTTTTTTCCTGCGTCATCATTCTCAATTAGTTCGCGAAATTATCGCTGACATGGCGCGCCGTCGACGCGGGTGGTGCAGGGTTGCGACGGCTCCATTCTTCTTGATTACGAGGGAAGCGAGAGGAGGGCTCCGGCGAGCAAGACGCTGAGGGGATTCGAAGTAATCGACGATATCAAAGCGGAGTTAGAAAAAAAGTGCCCTAAAACAGTTTCTTGCGCCGATATTCTGACCGCCGCCGCCAGAGAGGCCACCGTGCTGGTGGGCGGCCCATATTGGATGGTCCCTTATGGAAGAAGAGACGGAGTCGATTCCATTGCCGAAGAAACCAAATTAGTTCCCATCGGAATCGAAGACATCACTTCTCTCATTCAACAGTACCAATCCCTCGGCTTGAATCTCGTAGATTTGGTCGTTCTTTCAGGTACCACAACAACAATTTAATTTCAAACCTTTCTTTTCTTCTCTCCAATTGTGAATCTGAATTTAATTTTAGGGTTTGAAATTGAATTGATGATTGCTCAGGGGCACACACCATCGGAAGGGCAACATGCGGCGCGATACAGAGCAGGCTTTACAATTACAGCGCGACGGGGAAGGCGGACCCATCGCTGAGCCCAAAATACTTGAATTTCTTGAGAAGAAAGTGTCGATGGGCGTCGGATTACGTGGATCTTGACGCCACAACGCCTAAGAAATTCGACAGCGCCTACTACTCTAATCTCCCTAAGAAAATGGGGCTTTTGTCGACCGATTCGGCTCTGTACACCGATCCAAGGACTGCTCCCATCGTCAAAGCGTTGGCCTACCAACCCGACATCTTCCGCCATCAGTTTGCTGTGTCCATGGCCAAGCTTGGAAATGTTCAGGTTCTTACCGATCTTTTCGAAGGCGAGATTCGAACCAATTGCAGCTGTAGAAATCCTCGTTGATTTTTCTGTTTCTTTCTCTTTATACTTTGTGATTTCCATTGCTGGCGCCGATCTATATATCGTTCTTCAACATTCTTTTTGTTGTTGGTTAATTTGCTCCATTGATGAATTCTGTTTCTTCTTAAGGACTGCACTCGTCTGTTATTGCAGAGATTCTCTGGTTTTGCAATCACCTACTTGAAGAATTAATTAATGACCTTTATATTGATGTTGAGTTTTCCTTTAGTTCAATTTCGCGCAATCTTTATGATTTGAATTTGACTTTATAAGACTTTGTAGTATCTATGGCTTTGAGTTTGGTTTTAATTTTATCCATATAGTTATAAAATTTTGAATTTATTTTTTTTGAATTTATTTTTTTTAGTACAATGTATCGGAGAGAGGATTCAAACTCATAATTTCTTGATTGGAGATATATGTCACCGTTCGATTTGTCATAAAATTTTGAATTTGATGTCAATGATACGGTGTTAAACTTCACTTTAAATTGTTATGTCTTATAATAAAAAGATTAACTCATTTTTTCTCTATTTTTTACTCCATTTTGGAGTGAGTTACTGAAGTTAATTACAGAATAAATAGAGAATTTGAATTTTCAATATTTTTAGTTGGATTAGCATTTTAAACTTTAAGCTTAAGCAGAGCGGTAAAAGCTTACTTTAGGTTTGGGTTGTAGCCTGTAGGTTGGAGTTCCTATTTCATATATAAAATGTAATATTTGAAAAAAATTAAACGAAATCAATAATTTGTTCAAAGAATTAAGTAAAATTGGCCGAATCGTATAAAATATGACAATAAATAAAATTGGGCAGACGAACATTGAGAATTTGCAGAAATTGGTCGCATGTAGGACTGAATAACCCTAAATTTTACCTGCCGGAGCAAACGACATTCAGAGAAGAAATGAAGACAATAAGGCAACGGCTTCCGCTGCAGCGTCTTCAACTTCCACCACAGTTCATCCAGAATCAAATTCCCGCCATAGATTCTCCATTTTATTCTTCTTCCTCGATTTCCGATTCTGAATCTGCGTCTGTAGCCAGCAAAACAAATACGACTCTGACCCAAGACGAGCTTACAAAGATCAACCTTCTCCTTCCTCGTCTCTGTCTCCACAGCCACCACTCTACTGCAATTACACTTCTCGACGCAGCTCTCCTCACAAATCCTTCACTTCAATCTCTTCCCCTTTCAATTCTTGCCCATTCCCTTGCTTCCCAGTCCGATTTTACCCACGCAATGTCCCTCCTCACCCGCCTCAAGCACCACCGGAATGCCAATCTCTATTCAAGCCCTATTATTACCATGCTCATTCACTCTTATTGTAAGCGACGGAAATTCAGGGAGGCCTTGAAGATTTTCCACTGGATGGGAAGACCGGGGTCGCCATGTAACCCGGACGAGAAGGTTTATGCAACCCTAATTGCGGGACTTTGTAGGCACGGTATGGTTCTCGATGCTTTGAAGGTCCTCAGGAATATGATTGGTTCGAATTTGGTTCCTGATAGCAATCTGAGGAATTGGGTTTTTAGGTCTTTGCTAAGAGAAGCGATGATTGGCGAAGCGATGGAGTTCAACGAGATTTTGGATCGCGTTGAAGACCAGAATTTGAGCAATCATCTGAGAAAGGTGTCAGAGTTGTTGAATCGTATCATTAACAATTGGATAGAGTAGAGAAGAGCTGGTAAGCCGTTGTCTCTGTGACAATTAATTTATCTTTGCCTCAAATTTTGATCATATTGAGAATGAATTGGATGATTGAGTCAAGCAATTTGTAGATCATATGAAGCTTCTTCTGGATTTATAAGTATTCAGCAACTTTATTCCTGGATATATGAATAGTATACTGCAATGATATTTTAGTCCATTCCTGCATTCTACTTAATGGCGTAGAATTTTTGAAACTTAGTATCAATGATCTGATTTGATTCTGTTTACTTCTCTTTGTTCTGTTGTGTAATCATTCAACTTAATTTCAAGAGCTAGATCACACTAAATAATCCCAAACAAAAGGATTAGTATTTAAACAAGTTAAACTAAAAGCTTTTTTTTTTTTTTTTTGACAAAAAGAAACAAAACATCAAAAAAACGCAACAGGTCTCGCTTCTATCCAAAGGACCAAACCACTCTGGGATACAAGACTCTCAGACCCTCTTTTCTTCCGCCTCAGTCACGCTTCAGGCAATTTGATGAGCTAACCGGTTTGCTTCTCTTCCGATTTTGGTGATTGATTGAACTCTGTTAATGTCCACAAAAGTGTGAATTTCTTCGACGATTCAACGAATTTCTGTGATGTCCATGTCTACGCCCGTTAAAAGCCTCCACTTCCAGAGAATCTGTTTCAAGAAGAATTGGGTAAGACTCCATATTTTGTAAGTGCTTTAACCCTTCCAAAATTGCCATGGCTTCCATCTGTTTGATATTTCTCTTATCACGCACGTAGGTTTTGCCGGCCAAAATAAATTCGCCTCTCCAGTTTCTGCCTACCCAGCCGAGCCCGCCATAATTAATTCATCAAACCATGTAGCATCCGAATTTAGCTTCCTGGTGTGAAGAGGGAGGGGGGTGACCAGTGCTCTTTGTGTTGTATGAAACTTTGCTCCCCTGCTGAGAAAGTGTCATGATGCCAGAAATCTTGTAATCGTCTCTTAATCTGCATGATAAGATCGCTTGTTGCGATTTTTCTCATAAAAAACTACTCTGTTTCTGTACTCCCAATCTTGCCATAGAATGAACATTGCTTGATCTAGCTCTCTGTCCTTGATATGATCAAACTAAAAGCAAAAATATTAAAGGCCAAGCTTCTAAACCACATCATTCTTCTTCCTGCTTGTCTATCTACCTGAACTAGTGCATTAGTTTTTATTATGACATGCATGGTACAACTGATCTATACTTGTTTTTTCTGTTCAGATCGCTACCACATTCAAAGTGTAATCTCTGTATCAACATAATGGAAAGTTTAAACAGCCAGTACCTTTACAATAACAAAAGAAAACAGATATCCATCCTACATGGTACATGGGGGAGAACTGACCCGTAAAAATGAACAAGATGCTTGCAGATCTCAGTTTCTTTTCACCATCTCATGTTATTATTCCAAGAGTTAAAAATATTGTACTTTCAGATTCCCTTCTTGTAGAAGGAAGAGAAATCTTGGTGATGATTGGTGTCTTCCATTTGCAGGGAGAGGAAAGTTCAGACCAGAGCAGTAATGCTACCTATAGTCTTCACTCCTCTGTCCTCAGAGCAGTAGAAGGCTTGAACTTCAAGTTCAGACCACATCCTCTAAACTGGGAGAAACAGTTACTGAAATTGAGGCCATAATGTAATGTAATTGTGGTTAAGTGGCCCAGGCAACAGAACTGGATACTGGATACTCTCTCCCCCAGGCTAAATGCAGCTACCAATTCTATGTACACGGGATTTTTTTCTTTGTTTAGAGTTTTCATTTTGGATTCGGGATTTAACTAAGACCCCAAATAATCTGATATATATTTATGGTTTACCAATTTGAGCATAGCTTAACTAAGTTGATCACATTTAAAATAGCCGAACTGAACTAAGAAAATATATATCGTTACGTTCTTTTCAAGCACAACTGAACTTCCCCGATATATTTGAGGTAATGTTGCAATTTACTTCCCAGCTGGTGTAGAAGAAGATTGTGTTCTCTTAAAAAGAAAAACTAATTTCATTTGGAACGAAATATTGATTTCCTAATCTGTTATCATTTACATGAATCTTGTCTTTGTAGTGTGTGATTTTAGCATCTAACTTGGGGAACTGCAGAATCCTTGGGATATGATGGAGTTCTCTGGTAATTCACGTATTCACCTGGATTCATTCTTATCAGTTTTCAAGATAGCTGGCATTCCTGAAGAATACTACTTCAATGGTATGGTTAATGAAAACTTTCTTTTGTCTACCTCTTTTATAGGGGGGAAAAACTCTCGAGTAATTCAACCAAGCGCTGATCAAAATGAAGAAAATAACAATAGCAGGTCGGTTATCGAACAAGGAAGATAATTTTGTCGACCGAGCGGTGATTGCTAACAGCTAAGACTCGAACCGATTTTGAAAACCATGACGAGTTCTTGAGATATTTTATTTGAAGATGCTAATATCTAACTGTGCTGCTGTTTGAAACAAAGAAGCCTCAATCAAGTACATATTATCTTCTTCCTTAAGCTAACTATATGATTCTAATGGAAGTAAATGAAGTTCCCATTTGTTTTTATGGCTAATAATGGAGTTTTATCAAGGCATGGGATGTTTATCAAGAGCGGATACTCTTCAAATTTTGAAATCTTCTACTGATATCATTGGTGGCTGCATGTAGCTACTTAAATTTCAGTGATTAGTTATAGGATTATTATTTTGTAGTATCGGTGGGAACAAGTTAATGATCTTACAAGTCATCACAGGATTATTATTTTTTAATTATTCTTAAAAAAAAAAGAAAAAAGAAAAAAAAGAAGGAAGTTAATTTTTTTACAAATAATGGAATTTGACTACTTGAAAATTGACTTGTATTTCGGTTAAAACTATGAGTTTTTCAAATATGAAATATACCGAAAATAGTTTTAGAAAAGAGAGAGATTTTGAGTATTTGGAATTTGAATGGATTTTCAGTTGAGTTTTATCACATTTATAATTTTGTTAAAATTTTAAAATCGAATTTCAAATGGTTTTGGTTCAAAAGTTAGATTTTTAGTTTTTGTCTTTCTTCTCCTTCTTCTTCTTTTTTTTTTTTTTGAAAATATAT
>NW_019104497.1:3207024-3219036 GCF_001995035.1 Momordica charantia
CAGTTAGCTTTGCCCTAGCCCTTTTTTTCTCTGAACTCCTTCTATCTCTAAAAAAAGCCAGCCACCATATCACTCAAATCATATTCTTTTTGTCAACTCCATCGTGGAACTGACGGCGTGTAACCCCGACGGCGACGGTGGAACGCGACGGCGAGAACCCAGATCCGACGATCTCCGACCCGTGGGTAATTTTCCACGTTCATCTTGGCTGAAGCCGGGGATGTTTCTAAATTTGTTTTTGTTTATTATTTATTGGCTTGATTTGTATTCTAAAAAATGAGGGCTGAGTACTCTCGTTCTCTATTTCTTCACTGGTATGTCAATTTCTTGCCTTGATTTTGGGTTTTTCATTTCGGGGAGGGGTTCTTAGTGTTGGGTGGGTTAAGGGTTGGGGGAAGAGGGTGATGGTGAGACTCTCGGAGGTGTTTTTTGGTGGTTGAAAGATCAGCGACCTCTGTAGCGTGTCATTGTGAAAGTACACTTTTCTCTAGTTTTCGGGAGTATCTTTTCAATTAATATGCTGTCGAATTATGTATTCGCCAGACATTCTGTTTGTATAATATTTTCTAAACAATTTCTGGAATAGGGGTCCCGAAAGTTTAACCCAGCGCACTTAAGGATTGGATGATGAACTTGGGGTTCGGCATTGTCATCAGCGAACTCTGCTTCTCGACTAAGCTGTGAACTTGTCAAAACCTGCCCAACCTAACCACTCACCACGGATCGAATCAGGTATTTGGCGTTCTTTCTCCCTGTGTGTGCGTGCCTCAGCTTGGGTATTTGTTAAACTTCCATTGAATCTAAAAGCTTAAGCCAATGGGTTTCAGTAAATTTTGATGGATTCACTTTTTCTTAAAACCAAGGCATGGGATAATTATGATTAGTCAATTATAATTTCTAGAATTATTCTCCAAAGAACAGGTTTATGGGGGTGGGGACAATTAATTTGATTGTTCTCCAAGTTCTTATTGATAAAATGATACACTTTGGCTTCAATTTTTGTTCTAATCCAATTATTATTTAATAATACAAGACAATTTATTATCATACTCCTGTGTGGTATACAGCAATAGAAAGATGACCTTGTTTTGACATGGATGCCGATGCACTGTAATGTGATGCTGTATTTGGTTCATGAACTTAGAATTTTTATTATCAAGTTCAATTTGTTGTATGACCCTTCATTGATTTTGTTTACTCAGTAGTTGTTTGGTATTAGGAATTGGGAACCAATAATATCACTGTATGGTGGACAATGGACACTATATACTCCCATTAATATATTGACACTGCTACTGAAACTTGCTATTTAAAGGTTGGACAGAAGGCTCATTTGCATTCTTCATAATCTTTGTGCAATGAGAAGTTTCAGTAGCTTTGGTGTTGGATAAGTACTAATTGCGTGTTTGCAAGTTCAGTGATCAGGAAATAACACTTTGGTTTCTTTTATTTATTGCATCCCTTTCCTGCAAGTTCTTTACAGACTTCACTTGTTGAAGCCTAATGCATAAATAATGTTTTTGCTTCATTTTATTTTGAAATAAAAACCTTCTGAATATTTCCCTTGGTAAAGTACATAGGGAAGACCGGAATAGAGGATGGCTACTAATAGCCTGAAGAGTATTATTGCTACAGCAGTCAATATGGGAGTGACAGAGGCAAGGGCAAGGATATTTGGTCATGTACTTAACCCAACAGGTCAACGATCAACCCACAAGCTTTTGCGTAAAAAACTCATTGGCGATAAAGTATCTCAGTGGTATCCATACGACATCAAGAAGGACGATCCTCTCGTTATGGCTCGTCAAGAACAAGAGTACCCTCTCTCTCATATGAATTTTCCCAGTGAATATATTAACTATCAAGTGGTATTATTAGGAGAAGGGGTGGTTTGTGTAAAGGCTGCATGTGAAGATTTTAGTATTAAAAATGGGGGGTAAATTGCAAAAGCTAACCCTATACACAAGGGGTTGATTTGTGCAAATATATATATTTTTTCTGTTAAACTGAATTAAAAGGATACTTATTGAGGATAATATTTGCATGCAGCTTAAATTGGAGGAGTGATATTTGTATACGAGCTGCAAGGACATAATTTGCAAGTTGAAAAAAAAATATGATGAAATCAACATTTTAACAAGATCACCTTCATGTGGGAACTTGGAGTATACATGTTACTTGTGAAAATGAAGTTACAAACAATGCATGCTTTTGTTAATTAAGATCTGAATCTTTATGTAATTTGGAAAAGGGAATCATCATGAGAGTTCCGTCGGGGTTTAGTGACAGAGTTTCAAATGTTTCTCACCTGCTAAAATGAGGGCAACGTCTTATCTGGGTTTTTTACTTTTAAGTGGCTAATCAATTACATAAACTTGGAAAGCTTGGTGATTGATTTTATATATTGTTATTCAATTGTTTTGGTGTACTTTCTGCCTCGTATTTGCAACTTATTGGTCAATAAACTCTTCTCAATATCCTGATTATATCTGGCATCCACTTTGCTAGGCGCTTGTCCAAGCTTGAAATGCTGAAGCGGCGTGGTAAGGGGCCGCCTAAGAAGGGCCAAGGCAGGCGTGCAGCCAAGCGCAATAAGTAGAGACAATGACTGTGGAATTGTTCCTTCTACGGCTTTATTATTTTGTTGTTTCTTCTTACCTAAGTTTTAGGTTATAGACCAGGTTCCTCATAGTTGTGATGACTTCTATTACTTGCAGCTAATATTTACTTTGATTTTATCTAGTTCATAATTGAGCTCCTTGGTAGCAGTAGATATATTGTGAAACAAATCAGCATGTGACGCTATTGGGAAAACTGATATGTATTAATAGAATGATAAATTTCTATTTTGAAGAACCAGTTTCTAGAATTCATTACCATGTTCAAGATCAAACGGGATATGTATGCATGTAATTCTTCACTAGAGTTTTGTTTCATAAGAAATTCTACAAGACTGCAAATATGAGCAGGTCCAAATGTGATAATTTGATTGCCTTGAAACTGAATTGCACATTATTCTTAAACAACGTCTAAATCTAAGGACCCGCACTGGGCTTGGTTTCTTCTTTAGCCTGCTGTTGTGTAATCAATTTGTCTTGTTGATGAGCCATATCATAAGTTGCATGAAGACCAAAGAAAACATAGTAGATAAGCATCACTAGTGTGCAGATTCCGAATCTTTCAAAAGCCTCCGGACCCAGTGATCCCATGAGAAAGATGTTCATTGCGATCGACAAACTCGGCAGCCACGGCACCAGTGGCACCCCCCAAACTTTCGGTTTTCTTTGCATTGGCAGAAGCAATGAGATCCCCAGAGTCCCCAGGAACCATATCGGGACGGTCACGGCATATCCTATCCAACCATTCGGATAAAGCCCCCAGTATGCAGCAGTTCCTATGGAGGAAGCAATGATGGTTAACAGGAAAATGAAAAGCTTCAACTGGTTTAACCGTGGAGTGACCCCTTTTGCATAGTATCTCCTAACCAGAAGAGCCACCGCCATCATCATGAAGACAAATAGTGTGCTGACCGACAACAAGCTCGCCAGAACGTCCAAGCTAGAGAAGAAGGCAATGCAGCCACTCGATATGGCAATCAAGAGTGTAGCATTTATGGGAGTTCCAGTCTTGGGATGGACAAGAGCAAACCAAGGAGGAATCATGTGGGCTCGTGCAATATGAGTTGTATACCGAGCTTGCCCAAGCGCCCCGACCAGAAGAACAGTGGTCATTCCCTTTAGAGCACCAAGAGCCACCAAATACTTGGCCCATTTCATTCCAACCCTCTCGAAGGCAACAGAGTAGGCTGCACCTGGGTCTATGTCAGTATACTTCTGCATCATACTCAGCGACAGTGCCATCAAGCAGTATATCACAGTGATTATCGACATCGATCCCAACAATCCCAAAGGTATGTCTTTCGATGGATTTTTAGTTTCCTCAGCCATGGTGGCAATGTTATCAAAACCTCCATAAGCAAAGTAAACAATTGCAGCAGCTTGGAAGACGCCTTTAGCCCCAAAAGGCACAAAGGGAGTCAGATTTGATTTGTCTGCGTGTATGAATCCTGCGATTATGACAAACAGAATCACCACTGTATTGACTGCAGAAGCAATCCAATTCAGGTATGAAGTCTTCCTCGTGCTGATCATTGCCATTGTTGCAGCAATCGCCAGGACCGCTACGGCAATGGGGTCGAGAAGATTGAATCCCTCTTTGAGATTTGTGTGGATGCGCAACGAATCGCTGGGTCGGTCCAGAAGTGAGGTAAAGTAAGAAGTCCACGCTCGGGAGACAGCGGCAGTGCCGACGATGCTCTCGAGGAGAATGTTACCAGCAGTAATGAAAGCTGCAAAGTCCCCCAATTCAATTCTCAGGTATGCAAAAGAGCCCCCTGCAACTGGGATTTCTACTGCGAACTCTGTGTAGCAGAAAACAGAGAGCATTGCTGAAATGCCAGAAGCAACATAGGAAAGAACAATGGCTGGTCCAGCATGTTTGTTAGCTTCTTGGCCTGTGAGGACGAAGATTCCAGCGCCAATTACAGCGCCAAATCCGAACCAGGTGAGATCCCACCATGTGAGGCAACGTTTCATTTCATTCTCACTTCGTTTCTTCAGCTCCCCAATCTCATTTTCGTCGAATGATCTACTCTGGAGACGGTCCATGAATCGAAACCATGTCTGTGACAGGGCAGTGCCGTAGTTGCTCCAGCTCTGGAAGGATTCTTCTGGTAAGAAATCTTGTTTGCTCCATCTCCACCAATAGCTTCTTTGCTGTTGAAAACTTTCTTCGCCCATATTGATATCTATGGAAATGGCGCAAAGGAAGAGGGAGAGGTCTATGGATAAGAATCAGATCCAATATTGTCTATATAGAGGTTTAATCACCAGTACTGTTCTGCTGCTGCCTCGACGAAAAGTCTGGCATTCATTATCGATTTTGACAAATAAAGAAGATGGTTTTGAAGATGACGATGGTGGGTTTGGGTTTCGCCCACAATTACTTGAAATTGGTCCTACTTGTCCCATCTCCAATTGGCCGTCTTGCAGAGAGATTTAAATGCTCATTTCACGGCTGTCTTTTTCAATTGCTCTTCCATTGACGTTAGGATCGAAGACTTCCTAGTCAACTTGTTTGGCTGTGACTGGCTCAGCACAGTGGTTTCTCAATTTGATCCACAACCACATGACTTGAGATTTTGTTCCCACTCCCAATAGATTCTTTTATCAAATTACAATTCTATTAATGTTTAGATTAATACGCTTTTGTTTGTTTTCAAAATATCTTCATGTTTACTGTGCAGCTACCTGGCCACCAGGTTCCTTCCAAATATAAAACGCTGGAAGATACAATCCAACACTTCACGAAGAAGAAGAGAAGAGCGAAGAGTGAGTCATATTCATATTCATACATTTTGTTTCTTCACTTGAGAAACCACAAACACACGAACACGCAGAGACAGTATATTAATAGAAACATAGTACAGAGTACAGAATTGAGAGACGGTTGGTGGATTGAAAGTTGTGGGCGGGCTAGATGAGCGCCAACTGTTGGATATTGATGGGGTAGGAATCGGAGGGCGGGCCTCGGAAAGCTCTGCCGGCGAGCACGGCGGAGGCAGCCTCCGTTGGGTGGAAGGCATCCCAAAACACGTGCTCGTTGCGGTTCAGGCATGGAAATTGCAGCGGGAGACACGTTATGACTCCTCTGTTCTGCCCCACTCCACAGCACGCTGTGTCCACCACTCGAAACCCTGCATTTCACACTCATTAAAACCAGTTGCCCCCCATTTGATCTTCTGCTGAACATAAAATCCAAAAATGGTCTCACCGTAGGTATCAGGGTTGTTCAAGATGTCGCCGAAAATGCCATAGACGTTGGTGTAGACGAAGGTGGAGTCAGGGTTCTGGGTGTTGAGCTGAACCACAAGGGATCTCAGCCCTTCATTGAAATCTCCGAGCATCTGGTTCACATTGTCGACGCACCGGCCGGGAAGGCCGAGCCCAGTGGCCCTCTGGTTCGGGATGCAGCCCAGCGGCCCCACTCCGGCGACCACGAACTTTCTCAACCCCATGCTTTGCAGAGCCTGATTAAGAACACGATCAATTAAAGATTAAATTTTGGGAAGTGGGTTTGTTTTGGATTGTGAATCAGAAGATGTGGCTCACGAGAAGCTGGCGAGCGTAGTGGTTGAGGAGGAGATTGGCGAACTGAGGAGCGGTGTATCTGAGCCTGGAATTGTATAGAGTGGGCATGAGGTAGTTGTTGATGTAATCGTTGCTTCCAAACGCCAAAAAGGCTATGGATTTGCATAGATAATTTGTGAGATTCCCACTGCTCATCGTTCGCCTTAAGTCGCTCACAGTGTTTTCGAAGTTCACCACTTGCTGGCTCAGGCTGTACCTCTCCCCCTACGCTCACACACAACAACATATTAGTTTTTCAGCCGATTGCCACTTCAATTGTATTAGTTCTTTGTACTAAAAAATGCGTTGGTTTGTGAAATTTTAATTTTGTGTTTAATTGGGATTATGTTATAACTCTGTCATTTTAAGATTTACTTGTAGTAATCAATATATATATATATTATTTGTCATGTTACCTATATTAAAAATAATAAGATAGTTTTTTATAACTTTTTTTTTTAAATGGGTAAGAATAATCGTGTTCTACACAATTTTTAAAATTAGCAACACTGTTCTCAAGAGGACTTTGACCAAAATTAAATTTATATTTAAATATTATTTTGATACGTGTATTTTTTACTTTTGGTTCTTTTATTTTTAAAATATTCATTTTAGTTCGTGTATTTTTTTTGTTTATTTTAATTATTAGTCTCTTTTTATGTTTATTTTAGTTTCTATACTTTTGAGAATTGAACAAGTTCATTTTGATCATAATCTTAGCATGATATTTTATCCACTCAATTTTTTGGAATGTAGTCATAAATGTATTAAAAAAATTTCATTGTATATAAAATTTGTGTTAAAAACTACTATGCACAAAAATTAAAAATACAAATACCAAAGTGAATGTTTTTAAAATATAGCTACCAAAATGAACCAAATCAAAATATATGGACGAATTTGTTATTCACATTTTATTACCTGTACTTGAATTTATGATTTAGTTCTGAATTTTAATTTGAAACAATTTAGCTAATATACTTTTAAATTTAAAATGATTTAGTCTCAAACTTTTTAAATTCTTTAAAAAAGTTTAGTAGTTCTAATCATGGAAAACTTGTTAAAAGTCCATGAACTTTCATTTGCATCGATTTAATCCTTTTTTTTCATACACAACTCGTAAAGTTACAGTTTTAGAAAACACAGACTTTTGAATAGAATACTTACGTAGTGTCTGCCGGTCTCGTCGAGGATGCCAGCAGCCGCGGAAGCGTAGTTGACCCCATGAAGTATTTTGTCTCCGGTAGTGTCTGGATTCGCAAATTCCGGAGCATTGGGAATTCGAAGCATGTCCACTGCCACCCATCAACAATTTCATTTCATTATAATATTATTTATGAAAATATTGATAGAATTATCGAGACGTAGTTGAATATATATATATATATATATATATACCAAACATATCGATAACAGTTTGGCCATTGGAGAATCTGCCAGTAGGACCAGCATGATAATCAACCCCATAAGGGTAGAAATTGGCTCTGGCAGCCGAGTGAAGAAAATTATTGTTGCCAACATCCACCAGAGAGTCCCCAAACACGAAGACCGACGAAACCCCATACCGATAGCGATACTCTGCCGAAACCATCTCTTCGGAACACTTCATGAGCACGAGAACGAGAACAAGAGTAGAGGCAGCAGCGCCGAAACGACGCCGCTGGGTGATCATGTTCTTCAAACCTTCAAATTTTCTCATTAGGAAGTTTTGTGGAGATCAGGGGAGGGGCAAGGCAATGAGGGTGTTTGGGGAATAATGTTGATATTATGTGTGAGTATTTATAGGCAACTACTAGAGAAAGGAAATTTGTTTTGTTGGGGTTAAAATAATGGAGGAATTTGTGGATTTACGGCAGTGATTAGGGTAAAAAGTTTATAACGGAAAAGTTTGTCAGTTATTTGGATGGCGTAATTCAGGTTTTTGGCTCATGCGCTTCCTGCTTCATCACCCCATGAATGAGGGGAACTAATTTCATGTATATCGTTTACAAGGGACAGGTGTGGTTCATGCATAAATCTCTATATGTACGTTTTGTAACTGCTTCTCTTTACCCAACATACATACATATGATCCCATAAGTGTGTATTTTTCAATGTTGGATCACTAAAAGTGCTTGTTTCAAAAGCGGTAGGGTGTGGTTAAAAGTTCTTTTCAAAATTTTTTTGCCATAAAATTTGGTTTCAGAAATTAAAAGAGTGCTTTTAGAATAAATTTTTAACTGTCTAGTTTTTTTTATTGAAACTTTTGTTTGTGCACGAAATCTCTTTTACAAAGGATCACGCGAATCCATCTTGAAGTGTAGAGGAAATTGCAAGATAAGAAATGAGTACTTCGTTACGTTGCTCAAGTCAATGTACGTCGAAATAAGAGTAAAGATTTTTTTTTGCTATGATTCATAAAATGTAGTTTTTAAATTTTTTTTGAACAAAATTTGATTCGAGAAAAAAAAATGGTTTTAGAAGAAGTTTTTAACAAGTTTAGCCTTCCGTCGAAGTGGTTGTTTGTACACAAAATATCATACACAAATAATCACACGAATTTTTTTTAAATTGTAGAGGCGGCCTTAAAAGACAACGAGTGACAGTACAGGTCGAAATAAGAGTAAAGGCCTTTTTTTTTGCTAGGATTCACTTACTTGCCAATATATTTTAGTCTTATTTATAGATGGTGATGACTCACTGCATAAAGAACTTCCCTTGAATCACGGGATTCTTGAGGAATTGGGCTCGTAGTTAGTGTCATTGAATGCCTCATTTCTAAATTGGCTTGCATTGTTGAGATCACGACACAGGTGGACCGGCCAAGCTAGAACGGAGGTTGCACATCGCTGGCGCACTCGGACTCCCTTATCCGACCTGATAGCGTCTTTAGACGGAGTCTTCCATCTTCCTACTCCGACGATGTGACAAATGGTGGTCGACTTTTACCCCTACAAGAGTGTTTATACAGCAAGTGCTTCATTTATTTTTTAAAAAAATCAGAAACTAAAGTTATTAGATATAGTTCCATCATTTAATATGTTTTTAATTATATTTTAAAATTAAAAATTAAAAATATATATGCATATACACACAACTTGTGATTTTTGTGCATGTGAAGACGGGAGAAGTTAATTTTTTGTATTTGTTATTTGTTAAAACTTTACTCACGAACAAACTACAGGATTTAAAGATAGTTTAGAGCTGTGATAAGAGAATTGGTGGAAATAATTAAGAATCTACTTGACCAATGGAGTTGAATTCTTATCCAAATGTGCTAGCCAACCATACAAGTTGTAGATCATATTACCAACATTTTTCTACTCTTAAGAAAAAAAATTATAGATAAAGATAAAAAAGTATCGTTAAATTATAAGTTTAGTTTGCTTATCTCGTATACAAATAATTTCAACATCTCTAATGACTTGTTTCATATACAAATAATTTTAATATCTCTTAAAACTACACTCCCCTCAAGTGAGCTTGAAAAAAATATACAAAAACTACCCTCCTCCTTATGTTTCCATATCTCACCTTAAAAGAATGGACTGGGTAAATTTAATTCGATATCAACAACTACCATTAGTTTACAAATATTTTACTAAACACAAATTAAAACACAGGTTGAACAATTAACCCTAGTTCCTTTGAACTAATGAGTCACCCATGGTTATTCTATTTCTTACATATTGACACAAAAAATCGTGTTTTATGTCTAATTGAACTAAGTTTAATCGTATAAATTATAAGTTTGATTTTTAAAAATATTGAGAGCGTTGTATTTAACATGTTCATGACCTTTAAAAATATATTCAATAGGTCTTCAAATTTTTAATTTTCTATCTAATCCATTTTTTCAATTTTTCCTTAACTTATTACTCTTCTATTAAGTTCAATAATTTATTAGTTCAAACGACTTTAAAAAGAAAAAGAAAAAGCTCTAAAAAACTTACTTGAACAAATCTATTCTAGGTTGTACTATTGTGCCTATGAACTTATTAATATATAGTTCTTTTAATCTTAGAGATCTATTAATTAAATGCAATATTAAAACTTTAACGGAAAAAAATTTGTAAACTAACCAATTTAGTATCAAAATATATACTCTAAATACATATCAATGCATTCAAATTATTTTTATACAATTCCCTGACATGAAGTTTTGAACCCAGGATATAGTTCGTTTAAGTACCTTACAATATGAAAAAGGATATAGAGAATACCTTGAAGTTTGACATATGAAAAAAGCTAAATTTCAACAAACTTTGGATTTAATTATGACTTCTTTTTTTTCCGCAAATGATTTAATTATGACTTCAGTGGTTCGTGATGTGTGCGATTACGTATTATGTAAAATTCTTCCCAAAAAGAAATTAAATTATTTCTCTGCTTCAAAATAAAATAAAAGTAAGAAATCCTTCTCGAAGAGGTGCCTAATTTTATCCGTTCAGATGTTTGGAACTTTGAACAGCCAATTAAAACTAAAAGAAATAATTGAAATAAAATAATAATAATAATAACAATCATAGTCTACGTACATAGATTTAAAATTGGTTTCTCATTTTTTGATATATAGAATCGCACATTTCAGATTACATATGGGTCATGGCAAATAACAATGGAGCCACCAAAAATTATTAACCTTTCTTTAATTCAATATCTTGACTAGAATTAACTCCATAATTATAAATTTATATGTTTCAATTATAAATAAGATTAAAATACTATTTTGATTCATGTATTTTTAGTTGAGTTCGTATTTTCATACTTTTAAAATATATTTTCATTCCTGTAATTAATATATATTTTTTCTCTATCTTCATTTATAAATTACTATCAATAGCTATTTTATATCACATTCTTTTATCTTATTTTCTTTTTTGTTTAGTGTTTAATTTTTAGTATAACTATGTTTTAAGTTTTTGTCTACATTTACTTTCTTGAACAAAAATTTAATATTTACTAACAAAAAAAATTATCATTTTTAATCTCTCTTAAAAAAGAATTATAATTCAAATACTAATTATAGTTCTTTAAAATAAAAATTGAATAAAATACGGTAACCCTTTTTCCAATATTACATTTATTTACTTTTAAAAAATTTTGGTTCAATTTTGTCTTCCATCCAAGCGAGATAATTAACATACATTTGGATCAAGAGGTTGTGAGTTGATCACTCACTTTCTCATGTACTAAAAAAATCTTATCTCCGGACCTTCACATATACTAAAAAAAATATTAACATACATTTGGATCAAGAGATTGTGAGTTGGTCACTCACCTTCTCATGTACTAAAAAAATCTTATCTCCAGACCTTCACATATACTAAAAAAATCTTATCTCCGGCGTGAAGTATTTTTCTTTTACTTTTTGGACCAGCATCTTATACATTATGATAGATCAATTTTAATGACATTTTGAATAAAGAATATGTTTGAGCAAATCGTGAAGAAATTGCAAAACTTATCGGTCAGTCGTTTTCAATACTTGAATTATTGATATATAAAATTTCCCCCACCCAATCCAACTACTACTGTACTTGCTCCGCTGCCTCAACTTTCCTCTCCCGCAATGGCTTTATCTCATCATCATCATCATCTAGTTTTCATCTGCACTCCCGCAATCGGAAACCAAGTTCCGGCCGTCGAATTCGCCCTCCGACTTGTCGCCCACGATCCCCGTTTCTTCGCCACGTTTCTCATCATCGACCTCCCCGAAAGACCCCTTGTCAATTCCTACACCCAATCGCGTCTCCGTCTCTCTCATACCAATAATAATTCTTCCACTAATTCCCATAATAATGTCCAATTCCTCCATCTCCCTCCCCTCGAACCGCCGTCCCCG
>NW_019104497.1:3228044-3288930 GCF_001995035.1 Momordica charantia
CTATTATTATTAATTTTTTTTAAGTTCAATAATAATGAGTCAACATCTGACCATTGACGTTTGGAAAAATATTATAGGTATGAGATTCCATCTTAAAAGTTCATTGACGTCAACAGGAGTAGCCACTTGTCATGTCTCCAGCTCAGGATTCGAAATCCGGATTTTTGCCCTAATTGACTTGGCATTTCCCTACAACCTGATTGTATCGACTTCTGAGCTACTTAGAAGAGCAACAACTGTCCCGGTCAAATTTTCCATGATCTTAAAATTCCTCTCATTCAGACTGGTATTGTGGTATTTGGTTCATTCATGTACACCTCATTTCTACTCGAGCGTCACACCACTCACATTATAAGTCATTATTAGGTCCCTTATAGCATGCCCTCTAGATAATGTCTCTTTTGGTTCACCAATCTTCTCTCTATGTTTTAGATTGTATCCTCGATTGAGCTTTTAGGCCTGGATAATACAAAATCAATATTCATGAGCTTTCATTTATAATACAAAAGGACTAGCCCATGTGTATTAATTATAAACTTTTGTTAAGCTCCTTATATTTTCATCGTGGGATCGGGTTGGTTTTTGTTTAATAGAGCGTGGGATTTAGAATAATGGAGAGGATGCGTGGGTGGAGAAAGAAAGACATATGAGTTATTATGAGAGTGGTAGGTGAATGCATGGGGCCTTCAATTCCTAAATTTGAGAAATGTTGGTGTGTCATTGTCGAAATCCTAAATTTAGGGCACGCGGACCAGAAGAAGAAGAAGCAGTAACAGTAAGTACTTTACGTTTTGATTAGCGTTACTGTTTATATAATGTTTTGTTCTGTTCTAATTTCTGTGTCCCTCTCCTCTAACTCCAATGGAGATGAAATACATCAAACTTCCATCAACCACTGCAAAATCACAAACATGCCTAGGCCTTAGGCCTTTGAGCCCTGCCTCTCTGTGCAGAGAAGAGAGGATTTTGTTACACGGAAGCTGCAAAAATATGAATACACTCGAAACCACAAAGTGATTAAATATTAATTGATAAAATATTTAATTACTCATTATTTGGTGGATACTCGCGGATATAAAAAAAATCTTTTGATAAGTAAGTTTCATTTTATCATACGTTTGGTACAAAATAATTAATAGAATTCAAATAAAAACAACATTAGAGTTTGATTTTTTTTTTTTTAATTTGTTGATTTTGTTAAAGTTATTCGGTCGCTTTTGTCAATTGATCCCATTTAATTTGGTGGAAATTTTGTTTCTTATTAAAATTAATGATTTTTTAGATATTTTTATACATAGTTTTTCTGCTTAAAATGAGTGTCTGAATGAGTAGTAGATATTGAACATAAGGTAAAAGCTGACACTTATCTAAATCTACAGTGAAATATCAATCTACAGTGAAATATCAAAATTGATGAAGAAATTGAAAGCTTACAAGAAATGGTTAGGG
Source organism: Momordica charantia (assembly GCF_001995035.1). The sequence goes on from NW_019104497.1 coordinate 3,229,494, forward strand.
TAAAAATTGATTTATTTTTCCCTAAAAAATATTTCTTTAAGAGATGTATTTAACGTTAAGTTTATTAGATCCATAATTAGGTTAAAATTAATGAAGCTAGAAAATTTAAATTGAAATTCTAAAAATTAGCAACAACAAAAATAGTAAGACAATAAAAGAGAAAAAAATCATTTAAATTTATGTAGCATAATTGGATTTTTGAAATTTTAACTATAAAGATAAATGTTTAAAAAATAAAGAAAAAACTCATTTTTACACCTATGAATATCAATTTTCATCGTAAACTTTTAATTTCATTAAATTAGATTTTGGATGAATTTTACCATCACTGCCTTTAAATTTGAAAAAGTATTACAATTTCTACTAGTATATCACAATTCTTACTTTCTAATAAAATTTTGTTTAAAGAATCGTTAAAAAGAAAAGATAATCTCAATTAATGAATTATATTATTTTTATAACTTTTGTACATTAATTGAGCTTAATTTTGCGAAAAAGAAAATACCATAACTTTCATTGCAATGAGATGGCTTTGAGAGATTTTTTATGCTGTTTTTCTGTTAAAAAATAAAAGGTCAAAGTAGTAACAATTAATGAGAGGGATATCAAAAAATAAAAATAAAAATAAAAATTTAATGAGTGTGAAAATGGATACATCCTTGAAAAAAATTAGAAAAATAATATAATAGTGGTCAATAGAAAAAGGAAAGATGGCGGTAAATTAAAAAGGGTTGTGCTCAGAGTCGCCATTGGCAGACCTCATTAACTTCCGAACTACTACTCACTGCTCACTACAACGCTTCGTGACCGTGAGCCCTTGCAAATCTCGGTGGTCTGAGCAGTGCTATTTCATCAGTTCTCTGATTCGTAAAAAATTCTGAAATTCGTGGAGATGGAGAGGACGAGAAAAGGGTTAATAATCCACGGCTAAACCAGTCGCATTTCAAGACCTCACAAGTCTACGCCTTGTCGGTCGGTGAGTCTTTTAATAATGTTTTCTTCATCACTTTGATGCTCGAAATCTCGTTTACTGTCGTGTTTATTGCTTCTTCCGGGAGGCACAAACTGAGAGTTTCGCGATGTTGTGATTTTGGTTTTAATCTTCCTCTTGTTTCCGGGAGGATGTAAATTATGCATCAATTTTAACAATACTGTTAGATTGTGTGGAAGTGCTTTCGCGAATTACTGCGAAGTGCCGATTGCTGTGCTTTCTGGGCTATTTAGGTTTGGTTGAAGTGTTTTTCCTTGCGCGATCTCGTTACGAGTTGTCTTTCTGGCTAACCTTTGGAGTTTTCATCCTTAGGGTTCAGATAATGGCTCTGACAAAGGTGAAACCGCTTTATCTGCAATTTCTTCCGCTTCTGATGGTAATTTGGATGTCCAGAATTGGCGCCTCGGATACTGTAAGAAACTTGAGTGAGACTGATTTTTATCTTGCTTGCTGCTTGATGTTGTATTATTGTTTTGCTATTTCCACCGGAAATCAATTAAATGTAGTGCTCCACTGTTGAGAAATTATGTCATGAAGTTTCCTTTGGCCATGTTGTAGATTTTCAACGAGTCAGTAAGTGGGCATTCGGTTGTTTCCAGAAATGAAAACCCAAAAGGTATACAGTTAACTTCTAGAATTATCATTTGCCTCCAAGAGTTTGGTTAATTGAAGGAGGAAGAAGATAATTTGGAGTTCTTTCTATTTGTTTTTGATCTGTGGAATCTCTTCTTCCTGAATATATTAGATTTTTCTTTGTTTAAACTCTTCATGACATGTCCTATTTAGTTTTTTACTTTTACTTTCTTTTCCCTCTTTTCTTCCTTGCATTCAAGCACACTATGTACTATGAGAAATTGTCTCGATACTCTGTTTGTCATTGTTATGCTTATACTGTGGTAATGATACAGCATCTTCCAACTGTGTTATTTTCTCTGTGGCTAGGACGATGCCCACATGGTTGGTATATTAGCCCAAACAATACTAAGTGCTACGGTTTCATGTCGAGCTCTCAACCATGGAATGAATCAGAGACCCAATGCAACAGGTTTGGCGGGAACTTAGCAGCACCGATAACATATCAGGAGTTTAGCTTTGCACAAAATCTGTGTAATCGAACTCTTGGCGGCTGTTGGGTTGGTGGCAGAGTGTTGAACTCTTCGGATGGCTTTGTTTGGAAGTGGTCTGATAATGTCTCGAAGTGGAATGATTCCATCCTTCCCAGCACGGCTTTGCAATCTAATTGCAAAAATGTCTCTTGCCGCATGAATAATTTGGTTGAAACATGTTCTTTGATATTTAGTGGACCAGGAACACCATTCCTTAAGGTTGAGAAATGCAACACTTCTCACCCTTTTATATGCATGCTTAATACAGGTATGGCATTATCTTGGATGTTCTGGTCACATTATTCATCATGGCTTGCTATGTATATCCTCCATGTCTCCCCCATCCACACCCACCCACACAAGAAGAAAAAAAAAATTTAAGGAGAAACAACCTGTAGCTAGGGAGAAATTGATACATTTACCTTTCCATTCAAGAGAATGAATCTAGCATGTATGGTATTTTCACTTCCTGGTTCTTTGAGTAGGTTAGTCATTGAGGAATATGAGCCACATTGAGAAAATACTCTTTTCTTTGTATCAGATGATAGATGCCAACGCATGCACTGCCACAAGGAATATCTTGTCATTCTGGCAGTTGTAAGTGGGTTGATATTTTGCACAACGTTAGCTGTGGTGATTTGGCTTCTTGCTTACAAGAGGAGCAAGAAGCGGAGAAGGTCTCGGAAGCCATCCAATCCTGCAGCTTCTGCATTGGTACCTCCTTCATGGAAAGTGTTTACTAAAGAAGAGCTAAGGTCGATTACGAAAAACTTCAGTGAGGGAAACCGTCTTCTTGGAGACCCAAAAACAGGTGGTACATACAGTGGGCTTTTACCTGATGGTTCAAGAGTTGCAATTAAAAGGTTAAAGAAGTCCAGCTTTCAAAGGAAAAAAGAGTTCCATTCTGAAATTGGAAGAGTTGCTAAACTTCGCCATCCAAATTTGGTTGCCCTGAAAGGATGCTGCTATGACCATGGTGACCGCTACATTGTTTATGAATTCATTGTTAATGGGCCCTTAGATAGATGGCTTCACCATGTACCAAGGGGTGGTCGAAGCTTAGACTGGACCATGAGAATGAAAATTGCCACGACTCTTGCCCAAGGGATCGCGTATGTACAATTTATGCCTCTCTCTCTTATTAAAAAGAAATCAGACTGCTTTCTCTACTTATTTTTCATTCCTTAGTTATGATCCAACGGAACTGTTACTTCGGTTTGTAATCTATCCTGTCTCTAGCAATTATTAACTGACTCTGATCTTTTATGTTTTATACAGGTTCCTTCATGACAAGGTTAAGCCACATGTGGTACATCGTGATATCCGTGCCAGTAATGTACTTCTTGACGAAGAACTTGGAGCACATCTGATGGGAGTTGGCCTGTCGAAGTTGGTGGCATATGAAGTAATGCATGAGAGGACAGTGATGGCAGGAGGAACCTATGGATACCTTGCCCCAGAATTTGTCTACAGAAACGAGCTTACAACAAAGAGTGATGTCTACAGTTTTGGGGTGCTGCTGCTTGAAATTGTGACCGGTCGAAGGCCCGCACAAGCAGTTGATTCTGTCGGTTGGCAGAGCATTTTCGAATGGGCAACGCCTCTCGTGCAGGCTCACTGTTACCTAGATCTCTTGGATCCTCATATAACCGCCACTCCGACTTCTGAAATTCCGGAGGCTGGTGTTGTTCAGAAGGTGGTTGACCTTGTGTATGCTTGCACGCAGCATGTCCCATCCATGCGCCCTAGAATGTCTCATGTTGTTCATCAGTTGCAACAGTTGGCACCCTCACCTCTCAATACGAAGTGAAAGCATTCATCTAACTTCATGAAGGTTTCCTATTGCAAGATTCTAACTTGGAAAGAAGCCAGTTAATTTAGGACAGGATCCTAGGTAGGTAGTTACACTAGACCCAATTTCTGATTAGTTTTAGAACGCTGGTCTCCCGTATGCACGACTGCATGGCTACTTCACTTGGTCAAACTATTGTGCAGTTTGATCTGTAATGGTAATAAACACAATTATTTCTCATAAATTCACAACTTATTAGGCAGAATGGTTTATTCAGCACTTGCTTCTATTTTATTGAAAGAGATTGAAGAAAAAACCAAACTTAAAAGATGAGAAAATTATAGAACACAATCCACGAACATGGATTGTAAAAATTGAATTTACACAGAGTACGAAGTTGATTATTCTTGCCTACGATGAAGAGAAGGTTCAATCAACAAAGATGGATTGTACAGTTGAATAAACATGTAGCATTTTATACCAAGTTACTAACTAGTCTTGCGTACAATGAACAAATACATAGGCTACAATATTACAGATGGTTTTCTAAAAATTCCAAGACTGCTAAACCAGCGGCCCAGATATCGTCATCCAGTACATGCTCGGCGGGGGAGTGACTTACGCCTCCACGACAGCGGACGAACAACATTCCCACCTGCAAATTTGCTTGTTAACAACATCGTCTATAACCAAATCGATGTAGGTGCAAAGCTAGAACTCTAAGAAATTACAGCATACAAGTTAAAAAGAATAAACCTTTGTCAAATGAGACATTGCCATAGCGTCATGCCCTGCTCCACTCATTAATACAGGTACTTCTTCCTGAATCTCGCCTACCATTTTTTTTAGTGCAGAGGAAGCGACAGATTTTAGCTGCGAGCTCAGCTCCGAATCACTAATTACAGCATTAGCATCATGCTGAAAGCAACCGATGCAAAACAGATAATAATTATTGAGCAATGGAAGCAAATGGTAAATGGTCAAAGGACTTGAATGGGAGATGCACACACCTTGCGTTCAATATTGCATGAAACAGATCGGCTGCTGCAAATTTTATGGACTTGATTAGAGAACTCATAAAGTACAGATTCACGTCCTATGTCATCGATAGTACGTAAATCTACAGTGAACGTCACCTGTAACATGCCAAACATTAAAAATTGCCTGGAAAAAGGGTACGCTCTGCAGTGCCTCTATATCAAATTCTTGCCTGGCCTGGAATGACATTGCTTGCACTGGGCCATGTTGATATCTCTCCAACCGTACAAACAAGAGATGTGGACAGTGATTTCAAGGTGGAGTCACTGCAATGGCCATCAAAGGATAAAAAGCTCTCTGGTTTCTTGCAGAGTCTTTCCAATTGTACAATCAATTCAGCTGCAGCTGCCATGGGATCCTGGCGCAAAGGCATTGGAACCGTTCCTGCATGCCCCTGAGAACCTCTCACTGTAACCTGCAATCTTTGTGCATGGATCGCTCTATCAAACTTAATTCACATCCTAACTTAAACAAATTCATATTGGTTCATCTTTCATGAAAATCCACAGGAAAATTAGATTCCTTCCTTTTGGTTTTACACATCAAAGATCCCCAACTAAATTATAATTTTGACTGGGCAATTTGTGAAATAGAAAAATACGAACATATTAAATTCATCACCAATAATACTCTAAATGTTAAAATAAACTATATCTACTACCAAGGCTCATAATGGAATGTACCAATGTACCATAGTTATTATTTATGGAGAAGAAAAGTACAGCTTCAAGTTCATTTCTAGAATCAATTATAAAGTCAGAGCAGAATAACCAGGCCTCAAAATTATTCCATAAACTAGATTTCCTTTAATTAGGATGATAGGTAAAGAATGACTTGTAAGGATATTCTCTGGCGTAAGAGTCTAAATGTGAACATGCTTATCAACCATGATCTATGACTAGTAGGTAGTCAAAAGTGTTATGGTCATGTCATCGCATGTGTAGCAAGCACTTCAAATAAAGGATTATTGCAACTCTTTCACTAAATTAGTTAGTGTGCAGGTTATTTAGCTCATGTACCTTTAGTCGTGTCTGCCCGGCTATGCCTCTAACAACTCCAAGGGGAAAACCAGACCACTCAAGTACAGGTCCTTGTTCAATATGAACCTGAGAGTCAGAGCAAACAATAATGTTCTAATAATGGTATAAAAGTACCGATTTCCTACGTTCTAAAAATAAGTTTTAAGTAGAGAACAAATACTACAAATGACAGAAGAGTACCCGGAGTCATACCTCGACATATCCCCAGACAGAGTTACGGTCATACTTGAGTTGCAAAATCTTCTCCTCTGTTATCTCTTCTCCACTCTCCTTAAGAACATCTTTTATTGTCATGCCACTGACAAAGGATCATCTATTAACAAGCAGGTAATAACGAGTGATAAGCATCCAGAGAGTTTGGAGTCACGCAACAAAACCTTTTATCTGATATTTCCAAAGACGAAACTGGTAAAATACCAGCAATTGCAGCACTTCCTAAGAAGGTTGATTGAAACCTCACACCCTCTTCATCACTGAAGGCAATCACCTGCATAAATTTTCAGTTGATCATAACTAATTGTGACAAGGTAGAATGTTGTCATGTGGCGTATTTCCTCTAATATGCACTAAGAGTTCCATTTGATTGCCTATCAAAAGTTTCCCTAAAGTTTAAGCATACTTTTTCTTGCAACCTACTCAAATGGAAAACTTTTCAGAAAGAATCTGCCCAGATGATAACAAAAAATTTATTCCTTCCAACTTTACTATTGCTAATGAGAAATTAAATAACTCGAACCTCAATTGGCCTCTTTAATTCTTCTAACTTCCCATTCATGTGAAAAACTTTCAAAGCAGAGATAGCAGATATGATTCCTAATGCGCCATCAAATTTTCCAGCATCAACCACAGTGTCCTACAAGGAAAAGAAGAAAATTTAATTCTTAGCTTGATATGTCACATGAATGCTTGGCTCTGTTTAGGGGAAGTCAAAAAATCACCGAGTGAGAACCAATAAGTAATGCTTCAGCACTTGCATTCCTTCCCTCAGCTCGACCATGAAGATTACCCATGCAGTCAACCCACCTGAAAATGTTCAAGAGCATGAGTCAAGAACAAGTAAGACTTCTTCAAGATAAGGAGATGTAGAAATCTAACGTTCTTAATCCAGCATCCTCCATCCATTTCTGAAGAAGAAACCTTGCTCTGATAGAAGCTGGACTCAAGAATGTCCTCTCGAGATAGCGAGCAGCATCACTTATCTAGTAATTAGGGACAATTGTAAGATCACTCTGATTGACCAACAGGAAATTACTAATGCAAACACAGAAAACTCACCATCGAACAGTTTTAAGTTGGATTAGAACTCAACCTCTGGTATTCAGCAGGTTTATCTGGGGGAAGGGGAGGACAAGTTTTCATGGACTAAGCTATAATATATGTTGTATGGCATAGAATGAAGAGCTTGATAATTGGAAATGGAAGTAACCAAGGTAAAGACTTTATAGAAGAAATAAATCAGGAATTCAAGATATTAAATTTGCAATAATACGCTACTATCAATGAAATATTTGTTTCATATCAAAAAAAAAATTTGCAATAATATGCCCTAAATATTTCGAAAACTACAACCACCGCAAAAAAAAAATTATTACAAAATCAAGGTTATGTTTCAAACAATCTAGACAGTCGGCCTAAAAAAATATTTCTCAAGTATTATTGCTCTAAAATTATTAAAATTACCTGGTCAGCCCAAGTTTTAGACATTTTAATATTACGACTAGGAAACTACAGCAGAATCATATACTAGAAACGAAGATACACATGCAAATCGTCCAATTATTCACTAAATTTATAAAGTGTCAAACATCTGCGATGGCATATCGTAGCTAGCATAAGCGGAAAAAAATGGGGTCGTGGTCCACTACCTTTCCTAGTTCGTTCAGTCTTCCTACTGCTTCGTCCTTAAGAATTTCCACAAACAAATCGGCCCTTCTGTTCTTTGAATCTTCGGCTACATCTCCTGATAAATTTAAACAAAATATTTTCAGCGTTTGAAATTCAGTCCATTAACATTGGTAAAGAATTTCGAATGACATGGCTGAGACAACTAGTATACTTTTGCTTTTACTAGGACAGATAACTTGAGGAAGAAACAGATCTGTCAACTCCGAGAAAACATGCATCAGCAGAAATCAGAAGAAATGGTTTTCCAGAGTTCATTTACGATGAGTGAAATTTTATCCGTAAGGGCACAAACGAGTGGCTATTATTCATTTGGATTCAGTTCCATGTATTATCACAAAGGAACATCCATTTCCATTTCCAGGCTGTAAACAAAAACAAATATCAAAATGAAGACCAAAAGGAGGATAATGAATATACCAGTAAATGCGTAAGCGGTTGAAGCAGATGAAAACAAAACGGAAAGCAGCAGGTAGCAAAACAAGATGGAAAAAGAAGAATGGTGAAGATGATGATCCTTCGTGATAAATCCGGGCATAAAATTGATGTTTGAAGATGCAATGGCCATGGCCGGCGGCTGCACGGAAAGGATAAAAATCGGCGGAGAGAGGAGGCAGCCGCAGAGGCCTTTGGCGAGAGGCTATGGCGGAAGCGGAAAGCGTTTTGGCTTTTGGGTGTTGGCTTCCGAGTTCCGGAATCTTCAGAGGAACCTCATATGTGGTGCGCAGACCAGGATCTGTGGGCCCCGGTATATTATCTTGGTCCTACCTGGCCATAAATTATTGTATTATTCATATTTCTAAATTCTTTCTTTTACACAAACAAAATAAATAAATAAATTTTTATTTCTTTAGCACTATCGTCTTCCACTGATTTTCTTTTAATTTATTCAACTTAGATATCCAATTGAATGCAGCCGCCATTGTTTTTTTTTTCTTTTACAACAATTAACCTAGGACATTAAGAAAAATAATAAATATTGGCTTTGGTACTTTTCTCTCTAAATATTTTAATAGATTACTTTTTATTATTTTATTAATTATGAACTTAATCCAATGGAGTAAGATATTTTATAAATTTTTTAAATTCTTTCGTAAAAAATAATTGTTTTAACTAATTGAACTATAATATAATCATTAATTAAAAATATTTTATATAAATTTAAAATGAAATATTGCGAACTGGAATAAAATAAATTAAAAAAGGTCTGAGTACCAAAATAGCGTTTTAAAATTAATATAAGAAAATAAATAGTTTATTACAAAAGGAAAAAAAATGATTTGTTTGCTTCTGGCACATGGCGTCACGTGCAGTATGAAAATCATGCAGAATCTTGGGAGGGTGCATTTGGAATCTTGCCTGGGGCAGGGCAGTCTATTTTTAATCATTTCTTTTAAGGGCCCCGCTCTCATTGAGTAGGGCCCAGTGGGCCATGGCATCACTTAATGGACTCCGAACGAACGAGGGAGATGCGAAGAAGGATCTACTCCGTCTTTTTTTAATATTATTGTCAAAGCGAACATAGTTTAACGTTAATTGTCATATATCTACTAAAAAAAATATTTTTATTATTCAAAAAATTGTCTTTTTCATTAAACAAATATTGAAATTTCAAAATTATCTTTTATTAAGGTATCTCAATACACATTTAGTTTAGATAATGACAAATTTATAGCATGATAAAACGTAAACAAAGGTTTCAGTGGGAGAAAAAAAGAAAAATATATCAGTGGGAGGAGGAGAGCCTTTAATAAAGCTTTCGCCAAGATTGGTCGCATTAAATGATGTCGGAGTACTTTCTTCATTTTTTTATTTTGGTTATTTTTCCTTTGTTTATATACAACCTGAGATGAGGATTTGAACAGCTGGAGATCATAGTACTTTTAGTGGTAAAAATGATAACTTTTTTTAGTATCACAATATTTAATGATATTCGAACCAACAATCTTTTAATTTAATACAAGATTTAACTAGTTGAGGTATAACAAAAGAAGGTGATTTGTATAAGGTTTTATACATCTTCTAGACCATATAATACAGTACGTTTATTGTCTTAGGCAATGTCTTATGTCCTGTCCCATATTTCCTTTTCCACCTTCCAAAAGTTCCCATGAAGATCGAGCGAAAGTTTCCGTAGAAACTCATAGGATCGAGTTCTCCGTATAGAATTATTTCCCATTTATTTATTTTAGAAAATTTTCAATGGAATGTTCAATCTCATTTAAATGTTAAAATCCACCTAGGAAATCTCCCTTTAAAATGAAAATTTCTTAAATTTTTTAAGAATGTCTCCTAATCCATAAAAATACAAAACATAAAATTTAAATTTCATAATTTAAAGTATCAATGAAATCCTAAGACATAAAAAGATCAAAACAATTTCTAGTAAATTTCCCTCCGCCTAACGCTTAAACAGGAATTCTCTATTCCGTTTGGGGTGGTTTCTAGCAAGAAAAACTATCACTTCTTCTCGTAATCTCTATGTATATATGAATCAAATCTAGTTGTATCCTTCTACTTTTCCTTGTGTTGGGTCATCCCTACATTTTATAATTTGAGATTTGAAGTGTTTTCTTGGATTAAATTACGAGTAAAAAGTAAACTTATCTCTAGACTCTTCAAAATAGAACGAAAAATAAAAGAAACTAGACAATCATCCTTTTAGAATTTTCTTTAAAATCTGTTCTTCAAAAATTTAAAAGATTGTAAGCTGTGAACATCTCCCATTTTTTCCACTCTCCCAAATTTGTCTAGTTTGAGAAAGTGAAAGGCGTATTTTCAAAATAAAAACATATTCTGAGAAATAAGAAAAGAGAGAGAGAGAGAGAGAGAGAACAGTAAATAAAAGAAATGGTCAATGTTGTAAGGCGAAAGAAGGCAAATTGGAATTTGAGTAGTGCTGTGTAATTTCATTTGTCAGTTCTAAATAATTATTAGAGGCAATTTGAGACACGTCCCATCCGCGATCCGGGGAAGGTGTAAGTCGCAGCCAGCCCCCCTCAATGTCACCATCGCGCCGTGTACCTTGCTCCCACAATAATTCATCAAAAGTTCATAGGAAAGAAAGAAATAAAAGCAAAAAAAACAGCACTTTGGAAATGGAGCCTTTTTATTAAAAAAAAAACAAAAAGGATCAAATTTTGAACGTGATATAAACCAACGAAAAGATTTGCTAACTGCAATAAATATTTATCCGATCTATAATCAAGTGAGAATATAGTTTCATCTACATGTGAGAATATAGTTTCATCTACATGCGAAAGAGACAACAATCTCTATTTATAGAACTCAACTTTCAATAGCGAGCTTCCGACAGTGCTCCAACGACTTTTCAACTACTCCGAGAATCATGGCGTGTTGTCTAAAATTCTGTTAAGTATTTATACTTAAAGATTGATTCGTCATTTAGAAAGGTCGATCAAGATATTAAAGACAAGTTAGCTCGCGTGGCTTGCTGAGCAATTGAGAATATTCCAAACAGTAATTTCATCAAGTTCTTTCCTTCGTATAGATGATGAGAGATCATCCGACATATCACTAATCATTTATATAAATTCAAATTACTATAACCTTTATTATATTGGTGTGAATTTATTATTATTAGTGCACACATTTCTTCCCGACCTCCCCTATGGTGGAAGGAAAATACATCGTTGGAAGTGTGACATTTATTGGGTCAAAAAGTGTAAAGTCAAAAACCATATAAAAATATCATATGCATTAACTTTTACCTTAAAATTTCTAAGTGGCATATTTCTTTAATATTTAGCCGATAAGCCACCAACTCTTTTTAAAAAGGTGTATATATTTATTTATTGATATTCATGTAAAAGAAGATGTGCTAAGTTTGAAGGTCGAAATTAGACAGAAAAAGTAAAATACAATAAGTTTGTCAATGCCAATATCTTCAAAGATTGAGGCCTTGTCATTTTATATCGAGTTCAATGTATTATTTCTATTGGGAGTATCCGAACAAGAGACCATTTTGGGTGTAACCTTTATGACTTTTAATTTTATTTAAAGAGCCTTATACAAATGAAGATATTGTCCATCGCATATATAACTATGATTTCTCCTTTTTTTTTTTAATCAACGTGTAACTTTATTTGTCCACCTTTACAAATTAAAATATTTAGAAATGAAGAGGAGGGGTAAAAGGAAAAGTTGGTAAAGGATAAGGGATGGTGTTTTAATGGTGGAGATGGGATTGAGTATGAAAATGAATCTGAAGAATATGTTTGGGATTAGATTGGATTGGAGCTTAAGGCATGTGGTGTTGGGAAACTTTTTGGAGCCTAATGTGGAGATGGAGAGAATGTCCAAACAAAATGCACTTGAGTGGGCGAGTGGTAGTGGATCATCCTCCTTTTGCCCCACACTAATGTCTCACTTATTTTGACAACTTTCATTTTTCGATGATACATACTAGAAGATAATAAGTGTCTTGTTCAATGAGTTCGACTCAAATTGTCATGTCAAACTTTATCGTTATAATTCTATTGGTTACAACTTTAAGAATTACGTAAACAGTAAACTAAACTATAATATATATATGTTATAACTAATTTTTCATTCCTAAATGCTTACTCATTCTTAAATTATGAAAATACTTGAAATTATACCATCAAAACTACCTAGGAGGTTGTTGGAAATAAACTCAATAGAGTTATTATGATAGAGCTTAATTGCAATGATTTCTTGATTTAAAGAAATAATTAAATTTAAATTTTATTTTGATAGATATGTTTAACTTTTGTCTATTTTGGTCTTTATACCTGAAAGTGACTATTTTGATTATTTTTAACTTTCAGTCCTTGTCTATTTAATCTATTTCTTTTAATAGTGATTTATTGGATCCATGTTTCCAACATCCTAATCCAAAACTATAGCAGTAATTCAATAGAGAAAAATTAGATTAGAAAAAAGTAGACTAAAACGACTATTTTTAAAACTACGAACATCAAAATGGTTATTTAAATAGGAAAATAGAAATTAAACAAACTGATTATTAGTTTATTTGAGGTTGCAATTGTAAGAAGTCCGTGATTTTCCGTCAAAAAAAAAAGGGAAAAAAGTCTGTGATTTTTGCAATTTACTCTAAAAATGAGTTGTGGATGTTTGAACTCTCCCACGTATCGAAGCCCAAATCTCCCCCGTCACGGGCTTATTTCTCGGATTCGGCCCATACAATCTAATAACCTGGCCCATCACTAAACGAACCTCATAAATTGTATTGTTGGGCCGCTATCTCGGCCCCTCCGGCTAACCAAGTTGTCTAGATTTCAAGCCCGGCCACAATCCAAGAAGCCCACTTTCTCTGGCGGCATGGGAAAATTTTCTTCACAAGCAACATCGCCAACAAAGATAACCGGCGGATGCAGAAAAAAAATCGCACTGGACCTTCCAGCAGGTATTCGACCCTTGTCGAATTAACTCCAAGAGGAAGCCAAGCTTGAAGGCAAGAAAAGCAAGCTTAAGATGAGGAGCCAAATAAGCGACCTCCCACTTGTAAATGGGTCCATTTGCAGATCATTTTAACTCTACTCTAAATCTGTATTAATACTAACACATATTAATGTATGTATAAGGATTAAATTTAACATAATTCATAAACTTAAACTTTTGAGTTGATTAGAGTTCATTGGTATTGCTTCTTTGTTTCTCGTTTTCAATTTTATTAAAAAATTTAGGTATTTAACAACTAACTATTTACAATTCCTATTTCTCATTTTTAGAAACATTCACAAAATTTTATACAAATTTTACAAAGAAAAAAAAAGTTTCTTATTTTTTGTTCTCGTTCGTAATTTGTCCAAAACATAAACAAAAATATAGTTTTATAATTCTTGAATCCATGAGCATTGAGATCAGTTTCATTTTTTTTATTAGAAAAATGAAACGGAAACGTTACTAAACGAAATTTTAGTGACTTAGGTTAGTTGAAGGCTTTCTTTCCCTAGAAACAAGCAAATAAAAAATTTCACTTCGAATTCTCAACCATTAAAAAGGTAAAAAATGGATAGATATCGTGACATTCATTTCTCTTCTTAACTAGTACGTTGTCGTCTGTGTATTTTTACACCAGATGTCATAACATAGCTTTGATTGGGAAAGACTACGGCGGATTTTTCATCTTTCTGTCTGTGTTCAAATTTTAACCCACAAGTGTAAGCTTTTAGGCTCATCAATAATTTAAAACAAAAAAAAAAAAAGACACAAAGAAAGCAGTTCAGTTTGAGTTTATGGTGGAGAAGAAGATATGTGGATCATCTGGATGGGGTTGGAACGAACATATACATATAGTGAAATTGCTGTAGATTACTTAACAGTTTTGTCGTGTGCAAACAAACAAATACACAACTGTTGAGAATGAGAGACCAAAATCCAACCCCCATAGTTGTAGACAGATTCCCTCTCACCACAGACATGCAACCGGAAGAACAGATTATTCCCTCTATCTTTCACTGTTTAGTGTTTTTGGACTCTTTCTCTTCTCACAAATTTAATTTCAATATGGAAATTAAATAAAAATCTCCTACTTCCTTAACAACAATTTTCTACCAACCACATATAATTTCACTTATAAAAATCCTATGAGTACACCTCAATTTTATGTATAATATATAGTAAAAAATGAATTTGTTTAGAGGAGTTTGCAATCAGTACAGAAAAACAATGACAAAACACTTAGTAAATTTCTGTTATTTTTTTTAATGACTACACTACTATTATCTATAGATATAGACACTTTGGATTGTTGAGTTTAGAGATATTATGATGAGTGAGTAATAATATTAGAGTAGAGTTGAATTGTTGATGAGAGAAATGAAAATATTTAGTATTTGTTTTCGTTGGTGTATGTGGGTGTCGGCATTAATTTCCAAACCTCACCGGGTCCCTCTCCAATATATTTGATCTTCATTGATCTAGCTATAGGGTTTTTATTTTTTCTGTTGTGAAACTGAAACATGCATAGAAAATATCACCCAACTTTATAGATACAAATCCAGATCTCGATCGGTTTACTGTTTATTACCTCCCTAAAAAGTTTCTCCTTTTAATGCAGATTTGAAAAGTGGTCGAGAAAAAACCAAACAACCAAACAGTTCAGAACAGGAGTCTGGTTTTACCTAACAAGGGTTTATAATCTCTGGTTGTCTTTTGATTTTGAAATGAATATGAATATTGATACGATGTCATAGCTTAAAAATCTCAAATAAGCATTTATTTCTCTGTAAAAATGGGATCGGACCAAGATTGGTGAATCAAAAAAAGCACCATCTAATTAGATCTGGTTTTGAGATAGAACTGCATGAATCTTCCTACTCTTAACTCCTATAAGAAAATATATTAATTTGCAATTGAAGCATAATTGTTTCGATCCTCTGCTCCTGCCATTTTAAACGAAAAAACACGGGAAATGTCCCTATTGTGCCCTAGTTCCGTTCACTGCATGATCAATCATGAATGCTTCAGGCATGGGTGGGGAGATTTTATTAAGATTATAAGCAATGCAAATGGTTAGCCAATGGTGTGTTGAAGGAAAGGCTGGCAATGACAGGAGGAGGATGTTTTAGACTTGACAAATATTTAATTATCTTAATAGCCTTTGAAACTCTCTGTTACTGGCATTTGTTGACCCCAAGACAAATATAAATTATTGCTTGAGATTTAGAATGTTTTCTTTAAATTTAATTAGACGAGATGGAACTAGAAATAGATAGGACGCAATTAGCAGGTTTAATTAGATTTCATAATCTTTTTTGGGCAAATTATATCTTTTGTTTTAGATTTCCCACGCATCCACTCCATACTTTTTAAGTACGTCTAGTTGGCTACCTGATATCACCATGGCCCAAAATTTTAGGGTTGAATTAAAATTTTAGTCCCTAAATTTTTAAGATTATATCTAATAGATTCAACGATCTTTCAATATTTTGTATTTAACTAACAAATAAAATTTAAAAAAATATATGTCCAAGAGATCATTTATATCTAAAAGGTCAATAACATATTAGACATAAAAATTGAAACAAAAAATATAATAGTTCACAATTAATTCGCCATATTAACATATACCACAAGGAATAAAGATTTTGCAAATACAAATATTTTACAGAGTAAAAGTCTATTAGTGACTATCAATCCATCGCATCGAGTACGATAGACGTCAGGGCTGTAGGGATGTATTATTGATGGATCTTCTTTTAGTAAAATTATGTCATATTTGCATATTTTTAAACTGGAGCTAGATATATTATTATTTTGGGTCAAAATTTTAAATGCAAAATTGATTATCTAAATTAAAATCTTTAGAATGACACCTCAAAAACCTATTAAATACAATTCTAAACGTGATAAATCATATCTTTGCATTTGCCTTTATTGATGTAAACAACAAGTGTGAGCATTATATTTTGCGGAATATGCATGAAAATAAGGAGAAAATGTTGTAATTGGTCATAGAGATAAATCTAGGAGAGAGCGCGGGGGCAGCACCACCTGCGAGTGCAACCATACAGATACAAAGGCACAGCTAGGCCATTTGGAGGGCAAGGGCAGTTCAAAAATGAGCAGCAACAGCAACAGCAGCAGATATTGATATTGTGTTGGGTTTTTGTTTTTGGGTGCAGAGGCAAAGCCAAAGGATGACAAAACCAAAACCAAAACCTTCCCCCTCCAGTCTCCAGTCTCCAGTCTCCACTGCCCTTTGCATGTTGTTAGCTTCCAGACAAAACTAGGCCTATGGGCAATAGGTTATAGGTGTAGGGGTAGGGTCAAAGGTTTGGTCAAAGGTTTTGGACAATTATAACCTCTGCCATCCAATTACCTCAAGTGGTCTTGTGGGGTCTATCTTTTCCTCTGACAAACTTGTGTCTTCTTTCCTTCTTCCTCTCCCCACACCCATTTCTCTAACCTTTTGCCTAATTATGGCATCTCCATTTTCCACTCCCTTCCCTTCCTTGACCGCTGGTCACACCCAATTCCCAATCCCTCACTGCTTTTTCCCCTCTTCAACAATACTCCCAAAATATTTCATTTTTTAACGTAACTCTCCTAATTTTATTTTTGATAAGGTTATATTTCACGTTACGGAGAAGATAAGTTTCTTCATCTATATATTATAGATCATAAAATTGACTCAAGCACTCAATTTAAACAATATGTAATCAAATTTCTGCGATGTCTTTTAGCTAAAAATTGACTAAAGCACTCAATTCAAACAATAGGCAATCAAGTTTATGCAGTGCCTAACTCAATTTTCAATTGTAGTTTTCAAATTCAAAATGATAATTGAATTCGTACCAGCTTGTTATTCAATTCACGCGGAATATTTATAAGCTGCCAACGACTAGATGATAACGGTACACACTATCTAATCTAGAAATACTCGAGAGCATCAAATTTCGTATTGGCGAGTGGGTAGTTAGAATAGTTCGACAGTTTATATATATGAACTCCTGAAGTAGCAATGCGTGTGTCATTCGTACTCATCGTGTAGGGCTTCAACATGTGACATGTAGCAGAAAATTTTCAAACTTCTTTCTTCTTCGTCATCATCTCCTC
Source organism: Momordica charantia (assembly GCF_001995035.1). The sequence continues at coordinate 3,246,930 of NW_019104497.1, forward strand.
TTACACCAACGTTATATTTTTTAGTCAATATGTATTGTGGAGGTTCGAATTTACAATTTTTGGTTTGTAGATATACGTCAATTATCGTTAGTTTAGAAAAAAGAAAGAGTAATTGTTTTTATTTTAATACATGTGCGTTGCATTGGTGAAATAATGCAACGAGAAACAGAGCTTTCCATTCCAAGTCTATGATAAGCTCTGAAGCCTCACTGTACCGGCGCAATGATATGCCGCTTGAATCGAGATACAACACGGTCAACGCAAGACTTGTCAAATCAACACCTCCATTTAACGCATATTGAATAAATTAAACTCTCAATTATAATACAACATCCCCCCTATAATTGTATGTGTGTGCGTGTTTTTTTTTAATTATATTTTTTTGACAGACTTTATACTTATCTTCTAGCTTCGATAAAAAGAAATTAAAAGGTACAGTATGAATAAAAATGTAACAGAAATTTAAAGTTTGAATCATTTGATGCATATTGTCTGATACAACATGAATAGTTATTCCACGTATTTGCCCAGAAAGCCGTACACCATTATTCTGTACATTTTAATAGTACTCAGAGAGCATAAAGCGTTTGGATACCCAATTTTGCATCCGTGATGTCCCAAAAAAATAAAAATATATATTAAATAGTAAAATCAATTTGTATTCAATATAACATCACATCCAAATTTTATAATCTTGATTTTTGTTTTAATAAATATATAAAAAAATTCCATGCATAAAATTAATTTAATATATATTTTAAAAATAAGATAATTTTTTTACTTTTTACAGTTAAATTTGATTTAGATGATAGATGCTGTTCATGTAAACCAAAAAAAATATATGTGTATATATTCTCTAGATCCAACATGCAGTACTAGCACTGCATGTTAAAATTGATTCATAAATCACATCATTGTCACTCAAGAATAATTTTGTGAACAAGTACCAAAAGTTTTTTGTTTTTTTTTTTTTTTCTTTTGTGAATGAAATTAATTTTGAAGGAAATAAAAGAGTAATTGAATTTTGAAGGTGCTAATGGCAGGACGACACGTAGGAGGAAGACAATAAAGTGGGAAACGGTGTATCGAATTTTCAGGTGTCCAATCGAGTTATGACTTACATCCTGATGCAGTGTAGGGACACGTGTATGCACCCCGTGTACGCCAGCTATACGAGATGCCCATCTTACTTAATTACTAGGTTCTATAGCTTTCGTAGAGTATGAATCACACTAGAATACTGCCGCCAGCTGGCATCTCCACGTGATTTCTCTGACTATTCCCTCCCCCCATCGCCATTTGCCCTGCCATGCACCCTCCCGCACCCACTAAAATCCCACCATCCCAAGCAAATAACCAATATATATATTACATTAAACACACGAGAAATTAGTCCATTCAACCTAGTAATTAATTCATGTATTTGAATCATTTTTTGGGAAATTATCGCTCTTTCACTCCATAGACTCGATTATAAAATTCGATTATAAAATGGCTAAAGATATGATATATGGATTATTGGTAATTTATTCATTTTTAATATAGTATCATAACGAAATATCTTTGTTTAACATCGACTATTAGTCTTATTAGAGTCGATAGTTGGGAATCTCTTCTTCCGCCTATTAGCGGTGTGACTGTGACTTTATATTTTTATAATATCAAAAGAAATTCATAAAATCAACAAAATATCACTAAATACAGATATAATATTAATATCAATACATTTTAACTTAATAATATTGAAATACTCATCTGGTATTAAAATATTTGTTATGAATTTGTTTATTTTTATAATTTCTCATTGACGTTTTGTTGATATTTTTCATAAAATTTATATTTCTAAATTTCAATCAATGCTTAAAACGTTCATTTAATTTAGTTTAATAATAATAATAATGTGTTTATATATACCTCCTTGTTTACCACCATTAAAAATTGAGAGCTAGATTTTAAAAATAAAATTTAGATTTTCTGATTTATTTATATTTTTGGTCTCTTAATCGTAAATTTTTGAACGACGAGGGTTAAGGTAAATGTAAATATTATTTGTTTAAAATTTGGAATATGTGGTTATAATAAATCAGAGGAGTGTATGTTGGGGATGAGAATCTGACAGTAGTTATATGGGAAACAGAAGCAGGTTCCAGGCAGTAGAGTTGTGTGATCGCAGCAAGAAGAGCTCCCAATTGAAAACTGACATGTAAGAGCTTTCATATCCAGCATCTTTATTAACCCTCTGCTTCTGCTTCTGCACTGCCCCTAGCTACCACTGCAATCCTCCTCTCGTTCTAGCTAAGATGATCTCATCATTTTTGATAAACTACACACCATCCTTTTTTTCCCCTACACCATATAAATCTTTTAATCAGAAAGCATGGACCTTTTTTACCGTCCTCAAATCTACTTTTTCACTCAACTTTTCTGTTTGGTAGGTAACAATTTATAGCGAGTTTGAGAAAAAGCACCATTTAAGTGCTTCTAAATAATTTTAATAATATATATTATTGGATGCCTAATTCAAATTTTGAGAGATTTCAAAATTATGAAAGATAATAAATGAATTCGGTTATGTGATACTCTATTGATTTTAAATGAAAATTTTCAAATCCATTTTTTTTTTAAATTATACAAATAAAAATGATGAGGTTTTACAGGATTTCATAGAATTTTCAAGTAAATTAAATATTTAACCTTTGTCAGATTTTAATTTATAATTAATAAATTTAGATTAAAAAGTTTAATTCAGTAAATTTTTTGTTTTCTTATCCTCGTCATTCAACCTTCAAATTAATAAATTTAATTTAATTAATTTCAAACCATTAGGTTCCAAACTAGATAAAAAAATATTAATATAATTGCAAAAAAATATTTTTAGATTGWGAAATGAGAAGTGCATTTTATCTATTTTTTTATTAAAATAACTTTTCAATTTATCTACTTTTACGTGATGAAGTTGATATTTACCAAATTGATTAAAGAGAAGGTCAGAAGACACATTCCAGAAAATGGACGGCAGAGATTGGATAACAGGCAACAACCAAAATTAGGGCCGGAAAAAAACAACAATCCAACGGACAATATAATTTACGTGCAAGTTTTGCATAATTACACGAATTAATACAAAATTGGTGGGTGCAGTTAGAAATCTCCGTACCCAACTGGGTAAATACCTGCACCCACCGCCGTGTAATTAACTTGCCAATACCATCCCCCTACCGGGATAATACCGCTATTTATATAACGAAATCCACAAATTTAAATTGCATATATAATCAAGAAACAAACTCGATCTGACCTTGAATTATTTATTAATCTCTCTCTCTTTTTTTTACTTTTTTTTTTTGGGAAATTTGATGGTTAATATGGTATCCGATTCCGACGTCTAAGAAAGAGGGGCCCTTTGAGGGGCGCCCTTTCTTCTGCTACTGAGTGAGAGAACGATTCCGGCGGGGAGGAAATCGGTGCCCTTGTTCTTTCTCTTGAAGATGTGAGTTCCCGACGAGACGACCGAGTTGTTGGTGGGGGCTAACTCGCTCATATTCGAGCAAGACGAGGCTTTATTGAACTGCGACGGATCTTCCACGCCGGAATTTGGCGTCATTTGGCCGTCGTCGTCGATTCCTTCCAGCCCGTCCACTCTCAGCCCCTCGAACTGTGAGTATGAGAAATCCGACTCGTCGAACCTGTGTAGAATGCCGCATAAATCTTCCCCCTGATATACCATGTGATCAACCTGCAAAATTTTTAAATTACCCCCTAAATTCAAAAATTTAACCCAATACGTTTGGCTCCTCACCGGGGCATGGTGAGACCTTCAATATGACCATTCATAAATTTTTATAAAAAGCCTCGTAAAAAGTCTGCGATTCTATATTTTTTTATTAGTTGTCACATATTTAATTGTGGTAAGAATAAGATCAAGATTGATCTTTAATGATCTTGGTAGCAGGGATAGTAAATTTGATATTTTATTTTTTCGGACTTAGAAAATGACATTAATGTCTGGTTTTAGTACTTTAGTAAATATTCACACTCAATTCAATAGCTTAAATCAATAGTTTACGTTAAATTTAACCAAAAAATACCATGCATGCACTGAAATTAGAAATTTGAAGGGTTTGGGCGATGTACCTTGCAAGAGAGGGAGCAAAAATGGAAGGGCTCTTGGAGAATTCTGTCGCAGGTAAAGCAAGCGTTGGAGGAGCCTTGCTTGCATGGTCTAGACTGTGGCCTGTAATTCAAGAATATCACTTTGGCACCATTTATGGTGTACGGCTGCAAAATTCACAACATCCATCTCACTTAATTATACCGCTGATTCTCAATATTAAGATATATTTTTTAAAAAAAGAAAAGAAACAATAATAATTAGCTTCACACCGACACTAAAAAGGTAACCAGATTTTGTCTCTCAGGTCTCAAAGATAACAGTAATGTCGGAGAGTTTTATGAATGAAGCAACAGAAATACCTGAATATGGGAACAGTCAATAAGCTTCTCAAGATCACCCAATCGAATCACATCGTGATAAACATATCGTCTGACCTGGCAAACCGCACAAAATTGACATGAATTTCCCAATCAAGGTAAGGTTCAGATTAAAACTTGGTTAATTAAGATGTTAATCTCAAAATTAGCAAAACCAGGCAGAAACTTCAACGTATTTGGGAGGAAAGGAATAGTTTTAGTGCAACGAATAATTCAGATAAAGTCTGAGATCAATACGAAAGAGATGAGGAAAAAGGAGGATAAAATTGTCAAACGTTCACATTCATTGAAAGCAACAACTGATAGGCCTCTGGCAGGAAAGATGGATAAAAATGGAGTCGTCTACGAATAGGAGAGCAACCAAATCCCAAAAGTAGGATAAGTTTTTTTCTCCTTTTTTCCCTTGGGAAACTCCAATTCAACATATAACATACCAAAAAAAAAAAAAAGTTGTAAAACCCAAACACCGATAAAGAAAAAATGGAAATTGAATATGAATTAATTGAAAAGGGAAAATTGAGAAGAAAAAAAAAAGAATATAGAGATTGATACCTGGAGGAGAGGATGAGAGCGGTGGGAAGGGAGACAGTGAGGGCAAATACTAAGGCAACAGTTGAGGCAAAAAACGTTCTTTTCGCTCTTGCGGCGGTTCTCGTGGAGGAGACAAGTCCCGAAGAACGTCTCGGCCATGAGGGCCTGTAGCCATGCAGGCTTGCCCGCCATCGCGCCGCCGCCGCCGCCGCAGTGGTTGATCATCATCATGTTGGCCATTTCCATACACCACCACTGCTCATCTTCCCTGATCTGCACTGCAATTTCACCCCCACCTGTTTCCTCCTGATAATTCTATTACTCCTCCCACTCCAAACCTTTTTGCTCTTTTAAATAACCAAAAATACAAATTTTAAAGAGAGTAGAGTACAAAAATTTATTCTTGTTAGTATTTATGACCCTTTTTTTTTTTAACTCTGATATCAATGTTGTTTCTTCCTGTCCTTTTAATGCTGCTGCTCATGACTCAACCAGCCTTCTCTCGAGACACCCTTGTCGTTATTCCAAAGTTAGAGAGAGAGAGCAGGTTTATGTGAGAGAGAATAAACCCAATAAAAATATTAGCTGGTTACTCGCTGTCTTTACTCTGATCACCACTAAAAATTTTCACAACCTTTTATTGTTTAAATAATCCTTTTTTTTTTTCAATTCTATTAATTGTGGTGAGAAAAAAAAAATAATCTCTCAACACTTAAATATTATCCAAAAAGCAAAAAAAAGAAAAAAACCAACAATTAAATAAACAAAAGAGCATGGACTTGGGAGTTGTGTTAATGGTGCTATACTGACCACCAATAACCTATACTTTTTTCTGCTTAATACTACTCTCTCTGTGTTTTGCAGACTTTAGCAACCCAAGACTTTGTCAGAAATGCCCCCCCTCGATTTTCATTACGGTGCCGTTTTTAGTAATTTAATTTTTATGTGTTAACCCAACATTTAGTAAATTCCCATATTATTTTACACTTTTGTCTCTAATTTTATTTTATATTTCATCTGTATGCGTGCTGCCCAATTCTTAACCTAATTTCGGTCACTTATTGTTTTTCTTTGTAAGGTATTACTTTCAATTCAATCTTAATTATCTGAGTCCCCCTTAACTAAAAAATAAATAACAAAAATTGTTTTGGTCCCAACATATTGTTTCTCTCTATTAATTGATTTTGAATGATAAATTTATTTTATAAAATAAGTGATAATGTGAAATGATACATTAAAATGGATTAACGGTTCAAAAATAGACATTTGATGTGACGACGAATAAAAACTTAATAAGAGTCAACGGAGTATCTTTTTTCTTTTATGACATGATTTATTACTTGTCGGACAATATGATATTTGATTCTTTACATATCATGTTTACGAGAGGAAAAAGTTAAAATTTATTTGATTGTGGTAAAGATAATGGATAGAGGTAGAAAGTAATTCTAGCCACAAATATTTATATTGACTTTGTAGATTCCAAATAGATCTTCTACCTTGACTAAATCAACAGGTCCCTAATTCCACTGTTGTAGTATATTATTGAACATACCTATTACATGTATGATAAATAGAATCAGTCACTTTCTTGTCTTGTTCGATGATTAATAAATGATACTTTCATTTAGAATTATGTTGATTCTTTCCATGTTATTAAATATTTTTTATTTAGACAAATTAGACTAAATAATATAAAGTAAATATGTATTTTATAAAAATATAATTACTTTTTTTTAAAAGATCACAAAATGAGTTTTAGTTGATTGTGTGTGATTGTATAAATTTGTAATTTATGTCATTTTTAAAAATTTCAAACCTAATATCATATATATATATATACATTTTTTATGCCATTCTTGTAATTCTTTCTTATTTATTAAATAATTGTTCTATTACAAAAGTTAGGTTAACAGCTATAAGAGAGAATTAAAATAATGGTAACTTTTGGCAAAGAAAAAATATATACGGTTAATTAGTACGGGATAAAAGAAATGAGAAAGGGTAATAAATAACAATAATTAATAAACAGCGACGAGTTTTCAAAAAAGAAAGAAAAACCAGAGAAGTTGAATGGAAAATGACCCCTGAGTCCCTGACTGTGTTATATTTATTAATTATTATATATTCTCCTGCGTCTCGGAAATAATTCCTAGAAAACACAAATGTATGTGCCATAAAATGCAAAAAGCATAAACATATGTATTTTTTTTAATAATATTAATGAAAGAATAATGGTAATTAAGGACTTTAAGCACAAATTACAAAGGCAATTACCCTCGGAAATCCAAAGCTCATGTTGTCAGATGACCTAATCGTCCTTCACCTGCGCTCTGACGTGGTCTACTTTTCAACTGCATCATTTTTATTAACTTATAAATTTTAAATGTTATATTTTCACCTTTAATCTTATTTTTACGCATAAAAAATATTTTGACTTCTAGAAGTTACTCGTTTGTGATACGTTTATAATATATGCGATGTGAAGGATATTAATGGATGAAAGTCTAAAGATATGAAAGATCTTGAATTTCTGAAAACCAATAAAATATAATCGATAATAAATTAATAAAACAAAATAGTGAATAAATCTCACTATAATATATATATATATATATATATATATATTTATTTATTTATTTATTTATTTATTTATTATATATAATTTTTTTTAACATTTTGATGTTAAAAATGGGAAAAAAAGAGGGAAGAGTAGCACCAAAGCTAACACAGTTTGATTAGAGGTATATTTAGTTATGCTCATTTTGATAAACTAAGAGTAATTACTATTTAAATATTTTGTTTAATCTAAAATAATATTTATTTATTTATTAGTATACGTATTATAAATTTGATAGAATTATTATTTCACAATATTATATAATTTATAATACACTGCACTTTACATATTTCAATTTTAACAAAAATGAAATGAATTTAAAACATAAAATATTATACTTATTAAAATTTTTATTCTTTTTAGTATAATCCTACCTTAAAGCTTGGACTTCAAAATCTAAAAGCATAGATAACACGAAAATATTGTTTTCAAAATTTAGACTCTATATATCACATAATCCAAAATTGATTTCTTGACTAATGCATAAATCTGAAATCTAAAAACAAAATCTAAATTGCGAACTAAATTTGTAATATATATATATATATATATATATTTATAAAAAAATGAAAGATTAAAATAGAAATTGAAGGTACAAATACATTTATTTGTGTCGTGTCAAAGGTTGTGTTACGAGCAAAGTGCGAAGGCATAGGGTTTGCAGTCTCGTGGCTGGGTCTCATCAACCTCAAGCATCTTGTTATTCTCTCCTTTAACCTCATCGATTTGCTAAAGTTTAAAGTTTAAACGTAAATTTATGCGCATCGGTTCAATCAATAACACCTAATTGTAGTCATCTCGTCTACCATTTTCGGGAGATGCGCCCTCTAACCTCTCTCTTTGGAATTACCAATTTCCCCTTTTATCTCCCCCATACCCCATAATTCCTTTTTTCCCTCTTCTCTACGCTCTTTTTTTTTTCCTTTTTTTTTTATGTATAAAATAATATTTCTACTTACTTTTTACGTATGATTATAGTTTTAAAATTATATTTCCTTCTATTATACTTATTTGATGCGAATAAATTGTACGCTGATCTAACATGTTTTATAAATCTTATTAAATTGTTCTTTAGGGGCATGTGGTTTCAAATTAATATATATAATTTAATAGGTAATTTGACTAGTTTGTTGTAAGTGCTTTAGGTGAGTTTTAAAATTGTGTTTTTGAGTAAGAATGAGTTTTAAAGTAGAAGGTTCGGGGTTTGAGGATAAAAGGTACTTAACTATGTAGACGTATAGAGTAAATACTTTTTCAAGCTATCATTGTTATTTTAATTAAATGTCAAATCTTCCATATCTATGGATTATTAACACATATTAACGATGTTATATAACACGTTACAAAACATGGAGGAAAAAAGTTTAACTCACTCTTCTATGGTTCTACCTATGACAAAGACGTAAGATATATCTTCAATTAAAATGTTGTAGATTCAAATTCGCACCCCAACACAAACTAAAAAGAAATAAAATAGAAATCTGAAAGGAAGAAAAGAAAGGAAAAAAAATCACTCGCACACCAAATAAGGGTTGGGCTTCTAGCCCCAACCTACATATCGAAGGCCCAATAATATTCCGCTTCCGTCATCCCTGGGCCAGGCCCATTTATCGCATCTCTATCCCTTAGGCCCAGCCCTTTAGCGTTTCCAATCTGATTGCTAAAATGTGTATTTTCTTAAAAGAAAAACAAATGGGAGCCCTAATTTCCCTTTGATCTGCAGCGCTCTCTCCTGTGGAGCTCACTCACCTCCATTTCTGGACAAGATACTCTCTCTCCCTCGCAGATTCAAGCTTCAGCACTCAACATCGGCAATCCACCAATTTTCACGGCTCTCCTCAAACTACCACGTCACCTCCCCCTCACCGCATTGCTTTCATTTCAGCGTTGGAGTCGCCGGTTCGCAGCCTCCTTTCATCGGCGCCTCATGTTCGTCTCTCAGTGTAAGTTCTTATATTCTTAAGTTTCGGTTTCTTTGGGTTGTGCTTTCTGCAAGTCTTATATTCGATTGATGTTTGATGAATTGGTCTTTGATTCCGCCGTCTTGTGGCGTTTTGTTTTAATTAATGGTGGGAAAGATCAGTTGTTTGAGTGGACTATTTGATTGATCGCAATATAGGTTATTAGGTTTGGTTAACAAACAGGATTTTAGTGTTGTCTGAACTGATGGCATTTCTCTGTTTCAGTTTGCTTCTTGTGTTACGTGTTTCCTTTGTTGTTTATTTGAGGATATACAATTAGTATTTGATTTTTTGTAAGAGAGATTTTTGCAGTGAAGTTTCTTTAGTCATTTCTGGATAATTCGTATTGAAAATTTTACTTGTCTTTATAGGCCTAAATTGAAACCGAAAGAACCTGTTGATTAAAACTGGTTTTAATTAGAGGTAAAAGTTTGGTTACAATTTCACATATATAAACCAAACGTCACACTTCAGATTTGTGGTGCCGCCATATCTGTATTCTCCACATCCCTACCTCCTTCAGTTAATGTTATTTAAAAAAAAAAAAAAAACCCCCTGGTTCTTTCATTTTTCAAATGTATTCTAATAAGTAACACTTCTCAATAGGATCAAATGTTGTTTATCGACTTATTTTTCTTTTCCGTTCAGACCACTGAATTTCTCTTACGGAAGCCAAGAAATGGGTTTCTATTAAATAGCTTGCTGCCTAAGGAGAAAAATAATTTGGCAACTTGAGAAATGCACTTGGTTTTAAGAATAAGGCACCTCCTACCCAATGTATTTGCAAACACCATTCGCTCTCCTGCGGTTGCCCTGAATCCTCTCAACTCAAATGGATTACATAGAAATTATGCTCAACCTGCTCGAATAGAGGAGGAAGAGGACGAGGTAGAGATTGACCAGAGAAGGCTTCCAGCTGATTACGATCCAGCAAATTTTGATCCAACAGAGCATCGTAGTCCTCCAACGGATCGTGTTTTTAGGCTTGTGGATGAAATATCTGGACTCACACTAGTTGAAGTAGCTGAATTGTCCACCATTTTGAGGAAAAAATTAGGAATGACGGATATGCCAGTTGTTGGAGTTATGAAACCAGGAGCTGCAGGATTGGGTGGAATGGCGATGAAGGCATCAACAGCTGCCAAGGAGGAGAAGAAGCCAGAAAAGACTGTTTATGAGTTGAAACTAGAGTCTTATGAAGCGTCTGCAAAGATTAAAATTATCAAGGAGGTGAGAAGTTTTACTGATTTAGGTCTAAAGGAAGCAAAGGATCTAGTGGAGAAAACGCCATCAGTGTTGAAGAAGGGACTATCAAAGGAAGAGGGCGAACAATTAATTGAAAAGATGAAGGCACTTGGTGCAAAAGTCATCTTGGAATAGTGAATGTATGCTTTCTCGATCTCCATGAATTTAGATCAGGCTTGGTTAGACTCTGTGTTTTATAATAATATTTGCAATTTTCAGTATCATGATATTTTCCCAAAATGGCAGTCTCTTTTGTTCTACTGGTGTTTCAATAGTTGAATGAACTTGACACTTTTATTACTGCTTTTCCTTTTGGGGGTAATATTTGTGGGGTATAAATAAATTTATGGGTTGTGTCAAGGGCTTTTTGGACATAATCTAATTGCTAATCGAACTTGGATTGGTTTGATTTAGGTTAATAAGATTATTTGAATCATTTGTTCAAATTTTTGTTAAACAAATAGCAAAAATTATTAGCATCTTAAATATTTATGTATTGCTGACAATTTTTATTTGATAAAAGATTATACTTTAAAAACTTTGAAGTTTTTTTATTTTTTTTATTTTTTAATACTTGAATTGCGGAGTATGGAATGAAGATTTAGATCTTATTAGGTTTTTGAACTTTGACTAAATTTTAATGTTACATTTTAGTTTCAAAACTTTCCTTGCTTTAATCTCTGAATTTTCTTGCTTGGAACATGCTAGGGGTACAACATTTTCTTCGTTGGGTTACATTATAATTTGAATGGAAGACTCATTCTGCAAATGTGACCTCTAATTTCGTTGCTATATCAATAAATCACTTGCTGTGGATAAAAGAACTAAAATTACTTTTAAATGAAAAACTCACGAGAATGGCATAATTTTCATGCAAAGTGTAATTGTTGCGAGCCCAAACTTTTTGTTTATTTCGCTCGTAAAAAACACTATGGCTTGGCTGGTGAATCTTGGACACTTGTAGCCGTCGGTAAGAGAATAATCATACAGAAGTTGGGGATTTAAAAAGAACATACTTCAAGATATCCATTATCCAGAGGCGTTTTATTATTTATTGTAAGTTATAGGATTCATGTAAACCCATTTCAAGCACATGAAATTTCACGACATGAATTGCTTGTTTTACAACCACGCCAACCTCTGCAACAAGAAAGATGTTCACATCTTGTGGTGTCCAAACTAAAGCTTAAAAGATTTCACGGGCAGGGCGGAGCGGGGCCCGAAGGGCGAGGAGAACCAGAGGCCCAAACGAGCATCATCAATGCCTGAAATGCCTTACATTGGTGAATACAAGGGACACGCCGTACTTGTTGCAGCAGGCAATAGCGTCGGGATCTCGAATGCTGCCCCCAGGCTCAGCAATAATACCTACTCCACTCTGGCATGCTTCTTCCACTGCATCATTCCAAGCTGCCAAAATTGCACGTAAATAAGAAGAATTGAGATGTGCATTGTCATTATAAACAAATTAGCTACAAAGAGATCGTTACTGTCATGCCACATATGAAGGAAACCGCGAGTGCAATTTTTAAGTCTTCTAAATATAAATTTTAATCTTTTTCATGTGCACATTAGCAACTTCAAACCATTGTGTTCCCAGAGATTACCAAATGGGAAGAATGCATCACTAGCCAAAGCTGCTCCTTTCACCTCGTCCCCTGCTTTCCTCAAGGCTATCCTCAAACTCTCGAGACGATTTGGTTGCCCGCTTCCCATACCCAACATACAGTTATTCTGTCCAAAAAGGACAGTATCAGAAATTTCCTTACAGAATCCAAACATGTCAAGAGAATTCAGAGTTAGGATATTATACTGACCTTGGCTATCACAATGGCGTTGCTCTTAACATGCTTGACGCACAACCATGCAAACTCTGCATCTTGAAGCTCGCTTTCTTGAGGAGCCTTTTCAGAAACTATGTTGAATTGTATATCCTGTGGAACCAAATCGTCTGAATCCTGTGCTAACCAACCACCACCAACTTGCCTGAGTGATAGTTTTCCTTTCTCATTTTTGCTTGCCTCAAGAATTCGTAGAGTCTTCGATTTCCCACGCAAGATTTCAAGCCCTTTCTCTGAGTACTTGGGTGCAACAACAATCTCATAAAACATCCGAGTTTCACCATCTGTAGGGCTTCTAAACTCCCTAATTTCCCTGGCGAGAACCTAAACAGAATAAGAGTAAAAGCATTGAATCTACTTGACTTCTTTCATTCATGTAGTAAGCAACAAACTTCACAACATGATATAAGCATAAACGTATCTCGGTGAACAAAATGATGATTTTGATGCTACATGACAACAGTATCTTGATAATTATAGATATTCCATGACATTGCTTGACGTTTGATGTGTTGGTAGCTGGAGTTTTGGTCTCGCTTGCAGTTACTTGTTGTCAGCTACTCCAATAGTTAAAATAGTATTATCATGGATTATTAAATAAATTAAATTCATGACCAACAACGAGTCCCATCTCAATTGTCTAATCGAACTCCAAGGTTATTGATAGAGGAGAATTATTTAAATCGATGCAGAAAACTGGACCTCAAACCTATAATATTTTAAGAAAAGAAAACACCCTGACCTCGTCAACTTCGATGTTGAAGGCTACAATGCCACCAAATGCACTCACGGGATCAGCTTTCACAGCTAGCCTATATGCTTCCAGAATATCGTCGCGTGAAGCTACACCACATGGATTTGTGTGCTTCACAACTACACACGTAGGGTTCCTAAACTCTGATACACAGTTCCAAGCTGCATCAGCATCTAAGTAGTTATTATATGACATCTCCTGCACAAGACAAAAGTCTGCTGCTAAGCAACTGGAACTTAAATGGCATATAGAGTAAAAAAAAAAAAATGAAGTGTAATAAGGCAGATTCAGGTAATTCATTGCCAAACGACAATATTACTTCACATTCCAATGGAACTGTTGAGCAAGAATGAAGCCTAATGTACTACCGCAAATCTTTATGCATACTTGGGAGAAGCCTAAAGATTTGAATGTTAATGATGCATTTTCATAATCATGGAAAGCAGAGAACAGAGAAAGCTTCAAAATTAAAATTTAACCTTTTACTTGTGCTACGAATTTAGGAAACTAACCTAAGAGTAGTCTTAAGTACCATAAACAAGTAGAATATTACCAATTACTCGCATATTAATATCTACTCCTCATTGTGGAAACAGGATTATATTACTCTTTAGGGGCAAAACCATTAGAAAAATTATTAAATTACTCGGTCCTTCCTTTCTTAGAATTGACTTGGGAAAGCCATCAGTCTAAAACAATAAATCAACCACACTGCAACGAATTGACTTCCAATAAACCAGTGTAATAGCGGTAAACTGTGAGCCCCCAATAGTAAATACTTGTGTAACACCTCTTTACCCTTCCTTACACAAGTATTTACTATTGGGACCTCACATCAAAATGTAATAAATTCCAAACATCTCCACATTATCATCAGGGCAGGACTTGCTGTTATCATTCAGAAAAAATTTTAGACACAAACATAATAGATAAAATTAATCCTTTCCACTATGTATCCATGTTAATATTCATAAATACCTGCAGAAAGGCTCAAATTGACAAGTGTGTATTTAATGTAGCATCAACTCACAAATGAATTGATGGAGAGGCATACTTACTAACCTTTCCATGGTGTTGGATTGCTGTTGCAATACCACCAGCATTGACCTCAGAAAGACTCTTATCAACATAAAATGCAGCCTTCTGATGAGGATTTTCCCCGTAGCGAAGAGAACTTTTGAGGGAAAGAGGCACAGTAAAGCTGGGAGGGAATTTATCTTCCAACAAATACAGAGAACTGTTTAGTCTACATATTTCACCAAATTAACACAATAATATTGTATCTCTGAACGAGAGTAATTGAAAAACAAAAAATAAGCAAATGTTTTTCTCTTCATAGTTCATTGACAAGTGGATACTTTATTTTGGACCAAATGAAAAAATAAGTGATTAGGGTAAAGAGGAATAAACCAATGCTAGCACAAAATGAGTAACCATGTAGCAAATTGTGCCTTTCTACGGGCTTATGGCATTCTCTTTTGAATTTGGCACAGATGAAACAGAGAATTACCTCCAACAGTTTGCTTCCACAGCCATTCCGAGACTGCAGAATCATAAGAAGCTACATGTTGAAACGCCTTCCAAGCAAGCTTTCTGCGAAATTGCTGGTCGTCCTCACTTCCTTTCAAAAATTGAAGCAGTGCAGGATAGTCTTGTGTATCAACAACCACCAAAACGTCCTTATGATTCTGTATATGCACATTCGTGCGCACATTAGTACAAGACTGTAAATTAAAAATAGTGCTAAATTTTACACCACGAGATTAAACTAATCTAAACTAAATAAATCTTTCATGCTTTCAAGAGCATGATAACATTAGAGAAATGATTCCTTTGAGCCAGTTTGTTGTTTTCTTTTCCTTTATAAATTTGTGAGTATCGACGGTATAATTATTTGACCTTACAATATTTTATTATAGAAAAACTAAAAGGAACTTAATGTCTTAGGTACGGATGATGGTTCGAACACATTCCTCCAAGGTCCTTTTACTTTTTCACTTTCTACTAGGCTAACTCAGGAGGTTTTTAGAAAATTCATCAATTTCAGGTTGTGACTGTATTTGTATGAGCAACTTTGTAATAATCGACAAACCAATATCCTGTATTTCATTTCTAATCAGATATTCATATCAAATAAGGAGAAGCTAATATGAGCCCAGAGATCAACTTTGACCATAATTTACCCATAATTATGCACTTATCTACCTTCGCCGCAGCTCTGATCATAGCGGGGCCACCAATGTCAATGTTCTCAATTCCATCTTCAAAGTCAACCTCCTGAGATGAGGTGACCTTTTCATAGAAGGGATACAGGTTTACCACAACAACATCAAATGTGCCTGCAGTCAGAAAACAGGATGCAAGTTATGCAGCAACAAAAGACCATGCATTTCAGGTGAAATTTAGGAGCCAGGTGTGAATTCCAGAGATTAACCACAAAATGCTATAAAACACAAGTATAAAACTAACCAATTCCATGTTTATTTAGGGCGTCCATATGATGCTTTTGGTCTCTTCTAGCAAGAATACCCCCATGTATAGAAGGATGCAAGGTCTTTACACGGCCATCAAGCTGCCACCACAACACAAAATTGTTCCAGTAAATCAAATATATCATTCTATAAACAATTGAGATATAAGCATATCTATTCTAATTTCTCATATCCCCCACCACGAAACCCACTCAAAAAAAAAAAATAATAATAATAATAATAATAGAAACCCCTCAGGAGGATGGGATGGAAATGGTAATGTCATCAGAACATTTTGAAGAGAAACAAAATAATATTTAACTATTCCGCAACCTACAACGTCTTCAATAGTTGAAAATATCAGATCCCTTAAAAATCATAATTAACATATTAAAAAAATGACCAGCAAAGTGTCCACCTAATTTTATGTAAACTTCATACAAGAATAAAAATAGAAAGGTAAACAAAATGAAAATATTCAACAACGTATTGTAAAAAGAATAACATAAACCAGAATAGGAGCATTTAATTATGTAGAGATGGAGTGCATCTGCTTCTAACTTCATAGAATAAGGCTTCAAGAATCTCAGTAGAGGTGCTAACAGTCAATTTTTTTGCGCTATGCATAACTTTAAAATAAGTTTCTAGAATCTAAGCAAAATGGTGAACTGACCACAACATTGCATCCTGCCATCAACCTCTCCAAGAAACAAAATAAAATTTTTGGAAGCTTGTTCCATTTAGAATCTGAATAAACAATATAAAATGCAGCATACCATTTCAGGAAAACTTGTTAGCTCCTCCACTTTAGTCACACGTACCCCAGAAGTTTCCAAAGTAGATGCTGTTCCCCCAGTCGAAACAATTGTATAGCTGCAAGTTCATAAGATACAGGGTGTGATCAATGTTTTCAATGTTTTTAAAGTTTTCAAAGAGCATGGCACACTCTACAGGGAAATGCTTGTTTAAGGCATGACAACACATGCGCCATAAATTAAAATTTTAAAATAAATAAATAACTAAAAGATCGTGGATGGCATCTTAGTGATTTCAAGAAGATCAAGCAAAGAGCTTCAACAAAATTCCATAATAAGTCTTGAAGAGGTCACCCCAATTCTTGAAGCCCATTTCCTAGAAATGCAAGATCTTTCTTATCTGACAATGATATCAGAGCTAGCTTCTTTCCTGAAATTGAGCATAGTAGCAGACAACTGTCAAAGTCGATACAACACAAGAAACTCGCCTAAAAAAAGGTCCGCTTTAAAAAAATCAAACTTTCTATGAAATCATATCCAATTCAAAAAAATGTTTCCAATTGAGTCAATTTACACCATAAACAAGCAAAGCTCAAGCCGAAGCTCTACATGGAAAAATTTTGAAATCTTCAACGTTCATAAATGTTAGTTGCTTTGAATTGTTTGCAAGAAATTAACAACTCAACTCCCTAGGGGGAACAAACAAATCTTCCTTTCATATCTTTCGAGCACTAGATCACACTACTGACATACAGACAAAATTCAAAGCTTTTCATTAAAAGAAAAAAAATAGACCTTTATCAAAGGACAAGAGGACTACCAGAAGCAGATGATGAAGCAGTCTTTGTAACAGTGATGGTTTCAGCATCAGCCATGGCTTTAAGAGTAGAACACGACCGTCGCAGCACAGAATGAGTGTGTACAGATATACGGGTGAATAAAGACTGCTTCGGGACAATGTTAAAATTTTTTAAATTAAAAAATAATGAAAAGAAAAAAAAAACTGGAAGAAAGGATGAAGAGAAACATAGAATATGGGATTGTTGCCACCTAAACTTGAAAAAAATAACATATAAAGATTGGTGATTGCACATTACAAGAAGCGGCGAAGGAGAGGCTTCCTTAAGAAAGGACCGGGCACGGGGTTCTCCAAGTGAAATAGCAGTGATAGGCGTGGCAGGAGAATGAGCTGCAACAAACCGAAACATAACTATCACTCCTTCGCTTTTGTTGCTTGGTTTCTTGATACCAACTGTTTTCTGCCGTCAGCCTGTCAAGACGATAGTGCTTCCTTTGTCTACTTTGTACTAACTACGACATTATCAAGAAAAATCACTTTGGTTAGCAATGGCATTGAAGTGACATTTGTACCTAACATAGAAACCGTAATTCCCATATATATATCAACCTAAAAAATAAGACCTATATAATGGAACTCATTTTCTGCCTTCAATACATTTCCAATATCTCATATTATCAAATTCATCTACAAGTTAAACCTTTTCCAATGAATCATTTAAAGATCAATATCTTTCAACAGTACAAGCTTCTTAGCGAACTTATCCAAGAACCAGAAGTTCACACCAAACTAGACATAAGAAACCACAGCAAAGATAACATTAACAGTTTCCTGTCCTCAGATGATGCTAACATGGCAGTTAAGAAAAATAACTTGAGTCAACATATCAAAATCCAGAATATTTAAAGTTAAACTGATATGGGCACATGAATTGAGGTCGAGTAAGATCAACTAATAAACAAAAATAAAAACCGCCACAGACCGTATTCCACGGTTTCCTGAATTGCAGAATTTTTTGAGGAGCCAAGAAGTGAACAAATGTTTTGACTTAAAACAGAACAAATGAACAAATTAAAAAATGAGCATGAGAATTAGTGAAAACAAGTTGAGTTGGATAGTTACTGCATCACTGAGGAATTAGATGAGTACTTCTTGTTATTTCTCAGTTTAGGACTTGCAAGTTGCATCACTTTAATATGCAACTTAAACAAATCATCAGTAAAAAAACCAGTCTTTTTTTTAATTCTCACCCCTTGTCTGAACTAAAAATGTATAAATAAATAAACCGATCACACATATAGAGAAGAGAACTACCGACGAAAAATTTCATATTTTTGGCCCAAAAAAGTAGTCTCCACGAAGAAAACAATAACCCAGAAATCAAGATGAGGAACAAAGCTTCAGAAATCACCTAATATTGATATATAGTAGTGTAAAATAGAGTTCAGATGAGCCCTGAGAGTGAGTTAGCCGCCTCTGTAACTCGTTGGAGAAGAGATAGGCCACCGTTACTCCACTTTGAATGAGGCGAACCGCGGGGTTAGGGTTTTCGCGGGCCAGTCTGTAGTATAATTTTTTGTAAACATTTATAAAATTTAAACCAATTGTAAAAAGAAAATAATTTAAAAGATGTGTCAATTTTTAAATTTTAACTAATAATTCAAATATATTTTTAACGGCGAAAAACTTTAGTAAAATTATATAGAAATAAGGCTAAATTTCAAAAATATAAAACGAAAAAACGAGATAGAAATTATGAATTTATCCTTTAAAGCAGGTTAAAGGGGCGAGCTCTGAAAAAAAAAGATTTGTCGTCTTCCGCCGCCGATGATAATTAGGGATGGGAAACGGTGGGGTCATTAAAGAGCAAAATGAATTTAAGGACGAAAAATGAGATGGCTCTCTTGGATTTTAAAAGTTATGTTGTTACATCACTTTTTTTTAGGCTGGTCAAGAGATTCAACCATTGTTTTCAAAGATGATAACAAATATTTCATGTCATCATATAATTGCCTATTAAGGATTCAAGAAGTTGAAATTTCCATCTGCTTATTTAAATTTTGATTTGTTTTTGTCTGTTGAATGGCATGGAACAGGTGAAGAGAAGAATACAATTTATGGACACTCATGTAGACTTAATTATTAGTTTGGTAGGGATCAAATCCTCATCTGTACTCAACAGAATTTCCTAGAAAATGTACAAAAATTTTAAAAAGTTATAATCTAACCTTTGTTTACCATTAAGGGAAAAAAATACTATTACTTTATAGTTTTTTAATATATATTGAAAAATACATATTCAGGTGCACCTAAACCACTACTAAAAATTTGACAAGTCTTCATTTTATTGAGAATATATCTTCTTTTGCTCTTCTTTTTCATACCCGGCAACATTTTAATGGTGGTATGCAAAATATGAATTCTACTTGCTTTACATTTATATTACATTCAACTCGATACCATGTTTTCAATGGTTGAAGTATAAACGATTAACACATTTTGGACGAATGTGATTACTCACATGGGAGATTTTTAGATAACCGACCAATATATAACTTCAAAGGACAACTTGATTGGTAAGGGCTTGAAGTTTTTTGGTCATGCTGACTTAAAGGTCTCAAGTTTGAACCTTCTAACAAAACTTAATACTAAAAACTTTTGATGTCTCCCAGGACCGGACCTTGAAGTGGGTGCGGGTACCCCTATACCGTTTAAAAAATATATATATAACTACATTTTTTCCCTTTTATGTAATAAACTGATCGTTGATTGTTAATATTAATATAACACGTTGCCATTATCTACACTAAAACTAGTTTCTACCTCGGAGAGGCTACGGAAAAAGATCTTCACTTGCCTTGTTTGGATGAAGCGCCATGAACCTCTATGGATCCCGCACTAGACGGGTCCTGCAAGATAAGTGAACCCGTAAAACATAACAATGGAGGACATATAAGACAGACAGAGAAATGAATTACAATTTTCATACCATATCATGTGGACCAACTTGAATGTTGAGGCGACCAGGAACAACGACGTCTGGCCTGAAGTTCAGTTTCCCCTGCAAGTAGACAATTTTTTTCTCAACTAAAAATGCCAATGTGCTGATAAAACATGATCATTATTGTCAATAGAACAGATGGAACTTCAAAAATCCGTGATTTAATGACTTTTACCACTCCCTGCATTCCTTGCGTTCCAAAATGTCGAGCATCGTTGATGGATGCAATTGAGTTAAGTTGTTAAACATATGTAAAAGAAAAATACAGGTTTAGATGGTGCAGATTATAAATTAAGAAGACAGAACGGCATAAGAATCAATCACCAGTCCCCGTGTGATATGTTGATTCTCGAAACAACCATCGCGACTTGATGCAATCGAGCTAACTTTTCCCTAACAGAACAGAAACAACGATCCTTAGATACTTATAGACTGAAGTACTTGTATGAAATACATAGGTTCAACCATCAATCAAATGATGGTCATAGTAACAAGAATCCTGTCTTACCATTGCATGCACAAGCTGTTGAGATCCAAAATAGCTCTCAAGAGATGGAGCTCTTGTCCTCCGTTGCTCCTAGGAATATAAATGCTACGATTTTAAACAACAATAAATATGATCAGAATTGAAAGGGGTATGAAAATGAACTACACTACCCCTTGTAAGCCCTCCTGTTCATCAGAACAGTGAAGGGATGGTGGCCGTGAATTCGAGTGTCCCTACAAGCAGGAAGTTACATTTTATTGATCCAATGTAATCAATCAGCACTTATATACAAGCAGATTATAATGCAAGCATAAAAAAGCTAACCAATTGTTGCCAGCCATCATGAATACCAATAGTTGTAATCTGTGGCTCGAAATGATCCTATACAAGTGGAAAAGGAATACTGAAATGAATAATTTTAGAAAATAATGTCAGGTAGTAAACATTGAAAATGCCTGAAAACTGAATTACCTTTCTGTTTATGGTCGCTGCATTCATTTTATTGGTCTTGTTGGTGTTCTTACCCTGGTTTACTTCTTCTGATTCATGACTACTTTGCACTACAGGGAATGGTTGGATTAAGCCATTCAAACTCTCACACTTCCTCAAAGCTTCTTCCAAGGCATCAAATGCAACATTATAGCTCTCACGGGACAATGACCCTTCATTGCTTAATCTAAATGCCTGCTGACAAAGATCGTTATACCGCTGAACTTTTGACTCAACATTAGACCCTTTCGTGGTTTGTTGTCTGCTTTTTGCATCCCTTGTCCAACGTGTCAATACATATTGAGAAGGGATACTATGTATTCCAGACATTTGCAGAACAATCAGTACATGACGACAAAGGTAACCATTGAATTCAAACAATCGGCATAAACAAGAGATGTCTGAAGTTGCTTCATTCCACTCCACGAGGAAATCTTGACTCTCTTCAAAATCTTGAACCCTGAAAACTTTAATTTCTCCATCTTCGCTTTCCTTTTTTGGATGACAAGCAACTACTCCTAAAACCTCCACTTGGAATTTTTTAAATACTCCATGCGTGTATAATGCAGCCATTTGTTTCCCGAAAGGAGATGGAGATTTTAATCCTGGTTGCTTATGCAAAGTTTCAAAATCTGCTTTTGCTTCCCCTTCAAATTTATCTCGTATAAAAGTTCTATACTGGTCTAAGAACTCCTTGAGTGATGTTTTTCTCTGTATGCATTTATCAAGGAAAGAATTGATACCATCTGGCCTTTGGCTTGTAGACATCCCTGCCAAAAAAATGTTTTTCATGAATGCAGGCACCCATCGTTCGCGATCTGCATATAATAACTTAAACCATGAGTCATGACTTAGATCAAATTCATCAATAATTCTTAGCCACTGTTTTTCAAACTGTTCGGTTGTCCAAGACTTGAAAACACACTCGTCGAATTTCAGCATAAAGTTTTCATGTTGTCTTATTACCTGACTTAACTTCTCTGGAATCTTGCCATATATGTCCCACAGACAATAACAATGGCAAGAGTCAGGCAATGCCTCCGCAATGGCTTCTTTAAGGGCTTCGTCTTGCTCAGTGAGTATCACATTAGGAGGACATTTATGCATTGCTCTAAGCCACGCCCGCATCAGCCAAGCATATGTTGACTTGGTGTCATCAGCAACCAATGAGCATCCAAGCAAAACAAACTGAAAATGATGATTAACGCCAATAATGGGCACAAATGGCAATCTATACTCGTTCTTAATGTATGTGGTGTCAAAAAAAACCACATCCCCAAAATTGAAATAATCAAGTCTGCCTTTTGCATCAACCCAGAACACATTTCTTAAACGCTGCTCTTCATTCAGGTCAATAGAGTAAAAAAAGTTGGGATTTTCATCTTGCATACATACAAAATGGTCCATCATAACCTGAACATCTCCTTCCTCTATAGCTAGATGCCGCACCTTACGTTGATCAGCGACAGCAACCTTCTGCTTCTTGGCTTTTGCACAACTTCCAGACTGCCTGGACATTGTATTGCATATATTTTTTCTTCTTGCTCTATTGCCATGGAAGACATCTGTATTGCTGCTACCAACCTCTAAATTCCTGTGGCCACGAAAATAATAAAATTCATTTGGGAAAATTTCATGATTGTGCTCCTTTATGAAACTATGGATAGCCCATCTTCCACTTTGCAATAATTTGACATGCATACATGCCTTGCAATCAGTTTTTTCCCACGACCGGTTAATTCTACCCCGTTTTTTCTTCGTGGGAATAACTATTGCATTATCTGGATTTGTCACATGATCTGAAACTTCAACTACACCGGATTCTCTCTTGTTTCCATATTTGGTACAAGCAAATTTTGCATCAATAAATTTTCCAGATATTCTGGACCTACGACTGGCCTTTATGATGACAGCAAAACCAACCGATTTGGCATATTCCTTGTAGAATGTAAAAGCACCCTCCTTTGACTCAAATTCCATTCCTTCATGAGGCTCAGCGACTTTGAAAGACTTCAAGTTGATTACATTCTGAGAGTAAACCGTGTTTCTATTTTCCGACATCTCTATATTAACAATTGTTCCTGTGTTATCTTTTGCAACCATGTTGGAATAACCATCTGTGCCATCTCTAATACAAACTTCCTTGCCACAATGCACAGGATTGTTATCCATATTTAGGTTGGCTATTGTTTCTTTGGTAGTCTCTCAAAAACTGATCAAGATCTATCCTGATGGCTATAACATAAACTGACATAAATCTGCATTTTCCTTTTCTGAGTCTTGAGTATTTTGAAAATGTACCTGAACGATATATGTTTGTATTTGTTAAAAGTAAATGAGGAGAAGGAATTTCCAATTTCAAAAAAGTAAAAGACTTTTCATTCAGCAATAGGCAGTGGTTCAGTTCGGTAATAAGGCACAACAGAAATAGTTCAAAATTTAACGACTAACTGCCACAAAGAAGACCATTCAATTGCGCAGAGCTGAAAATGTGAAAGAGAGAGACATGAAGGCATGTCAAAACATACAACATGTATAATACCCACTTCAACAATTAACAGTAGCTTTAAAGAACGATATATAACAACACAAATTCAATAAATGATATCTGGATGCAGTGTGCAGACATGCTGTTACTACCCTGCTTCAAATAACATTTTCATTTCAATCATATAACATTTTGATCAAAGTAAAGTACATGCAACATCGGTTTCTAACTATTTTGATTTTATTTTTTTTTCAAAAGCATAATTGATCTGGGAAAAGAAGATGAAAGACAGAGGAAATGAAGTATCAAGAACTATCAGCTAAGGTAAGACACTCACTCTTTGGTTATTAACGCAGTTACTGAAAATGATGGGAAGGAAGAAAAACTCAGTTCTTACAGAAACTCACAGATGGTTTTATTGGTCACTTGTATCAGCTGGCAAATTCAGTTGGCGAAAGCTTAGAGGAAGATACTATGGTTCGGGAGCGAGTACAGAAATTCCCAATTCGCAGTTTTGGAGGTTAGGGCACGGAAGGCAGATGGAATACTCGCATTTCAGATTTTTCCTTACTCGCGGCACTGGACCAAAATGTATTCCTTGGGTTGGGTTGGGCCTACTCCTTTTCTTTTATTTATTTATTTATTTTTAGTTCTAAACTCAAAATTGTACTAAATTTTTGTTGACTAATAGGATTTGTGGGAAAATTCCATGGATTGCAATTTCCACTTTCCAGCAGACCCAATTTCTGTCCACTTTTTAAAACATAAGTTTTTTTTTTTTATTTTTTAGATGTCAAATTCACATTATATCCTTTGCCTTTCTTAAAATCGCTCCTTTTCCTTCTCCCCATTATTCTTTCTCTTTTTTAATTATTAATCTTCTTCTCGTCCCTAATAAAATCTCTAGTCCTACAGTAACATGAAACATTTTCATACTTCTTCATGTGTAATCTATTATGAAAATAAAATATATAAATAAGTGGAGACATACATAAATCCGGTCGAAGAGGTATATAAAAGTTTCCTACTACTCTCGTATGACTGGAAATTTTCCCAATTTTTTTCAATCAAGATTGTGAACCATTTAAAAAGACCAAAAACATCTCCCTCTATCTCTCCAATTGGTTTTCTTTTTCCAATCAAAATCACGAATCATTGGAAAAATAAATAAAAAATAGACAGAGGGAAGAAGGAAAGGATAATAGAAAGAGAAAGCGAAAAGAGAGAAAAAAAATTGACACCTAATCAAATAAAAGCCATATTAGTTAAATAATTTAAAATTTATAAAAGAGTGACCCTCCATCTAAAATTTGCTTGGTTAGCAATGTCATATCATCAGTGAACTAACCCTTAATTTAACTAAATGATTATTTAAAATTATTTCATAAATCTTAGAGACTATAAATACATATTTTGAAACTTCACGATAAAAACATGTATTTTATTATTTTAAAATAACGATACAATTAACTAAAATTAAATATCAAAGTTGATTGAAATAATACTATAATAACAATATATAGCTTAATAGGAGAAGGACGAAACAAGACATTTTCTCACATGAAAAAACAAAGGCATGAGATGTGCTGTTGTTTCAATATCTAAATTAACGTGGCAATAAATAGAAATGTGTATTAAAACATTTTTTTTAGCTTCATACGTTTAATTAAATGTAAAGTTGGAAAAGGAAAAAAAAACACAGAACGCAAAGATTTGGCACCCAAGCTTTGAAAAAATAGAAAAGGAAAAATATTCGGTACCCAAATTTTTTCATGCTAGTAATTATAACCTTAAATTATGAAATTGTTACGATTAATTATTATTATTAAAGTATATTATACATGTAATAAATTTTAAATAATAATTAGTCATATATTAGTTTAGGATAGTTGAATTAGAAATTGATTCGAATCTCCCGTAAAAAATTAGAAAGTAATTATTCATTAAAGATGATTTTTTTTTGGGTAGTTTTTTCAAAATATAATTATTATTTTGTAAATTTAGAAAACAGGGCAAAAATAAGAAGAGTCGAGGCTTTGAGGGTGGGAGGATAAAGTACAAAGGCGCACACTTCGTGAAAAGAGAGGGACGACACCCACTTAAACCAGACCACCTTGATTTGCAGCAAAATTCAAATCTCACAGTCCATTGTTCCTCTGGATCTGTACGGTAAGTCCTTCAAAAGATTTTCCTTTTCCCGCTCGGTGCTCACGACTGAAAAGGTTAGCTTGATCTTTCCCGAGGCAAACTAATTATGAGTTTTCTTAATCTGATTCGTGATTTGATTTATGATGTCGGGTTCCTTAATCTGACCAGCGATGCGATATTTGATGTTGCTATTTGATACATTTTTTTGGGTCAATTATGCTGGTTGATAGCTAACAGTTGAAGAATTAAGTCTATTTTATGCGAATTCTGGGTGTTGGATGAGACGGCTGATGTTAACGAACTAAGCTAGCGTTTGCGAGCTTTGGGACTTCCTTATTAGCCTACTCAATTGGGTTTTCGTTCAGGTTTTTGCTCGATTGGTTAACATCGCGGAAGGCTCACTCGGTCTAAAAATTTCTTATTTCGAGTAGTTTCAATATATTACTATTCTTGTTTTTCTTTTTGTTCCTAAAGATTCGAACGGGTGTTATGAAATCTTGAGCTTTACTTGTTCACGTATCTTGCTGCTCATTTACAGACTAAAATTTAATACCGAGAAGAATATGATTTCTAGAGCTCTCTTATATAACTACATTTTTACGAGATATATATATTTATATACATTTCCACTCAAAGGTGCAGAGAGCACGATGAAAGGAAAAATGGAACCTCGTTCTGTAGCTAAAATATAGCTTTTCCCCTTCTAAAACTGGGAGTTGAAGAGTTCAATTCTACCATGAAAAGCACCTCATTTGCCTTGTTGGAGCTTACCGAACACTTACTTTGATTCTCTATCATGTCCATGCATTACTTAACTACGGAGCTATGAGCTTGATCCCACCATACATTTTTCTAACTTTTGAATATATAACCCCCAGGTTTTCAGTTGAGCGCTGTGAAGCTCTCCGTTGTTGGACAAGATTATCATCTGCTAGATGATCGGCTGAGTTCTGAAGCTATAACTGTTACTTTAAGTGTGTGCTATTCATGGCATCTTCGGTTGAGTCTGTCCCCATAAAGTTTAACTAGATGGAAAGAAATGTGAAAAGAGGTACTATAGATCAACATAGTAATTATGAACAAGTTCGATTTACTAATTTGGAAGCAAGAAATCAGGGACTTGGGTCTACAAATCAAAGATCTTTCCATGATCCATCGAGCAACATCAGTACCAATATTCGACCCCCTGAATATAATATGATAGTTGGAGCTAGTCCTGTCCACAACTACTCCATTCAAACTGGCGAGGAGTTTGCACTTGAGTTTATGCGAGAAAGGGTGAATGCCAAGCATCACTTTGTTCCCACAAATAGTCCAGACCCAGGTGCTACAACAGGGTACGTGGATTTAAAAGGCATTTTGGGAATTCCTCATGTAAGTTCAGAAAGTGGATCTGGCATTTCCATGCTCAACCCTGTAGAAAAAGATCAAGTCCAACATTTTGAAAGAGGGGGCTCTTCACATGAAGACAAAAGTTCATACAATTCAATGAGGTTTGACCCAAGAGCCTCATCAAGAAATGATGTTAATCGAGTTCACAGTTTTACGTCTTCAGCAGCATCTGATAGTTCATCAAGAAAGGTGAAATTCCTGTGCAGTTTTGGTGGTAAAATTATGCCTCGCCCTAGCGATGGAAAACTTAGATATGTTGGGGGTGAAACACGTATTTTCCGTATAACCAAGGATATTTCTTGGTCGAACCTGCTGCAGAAAACATCAACAATTTACGATCAAGTTCATACTATTAAATATCAACTGCCTGGTGAGGATCTTGATGCATTGGTTTCTGTATCTTGTGATGAGGACTTGCAGAACATGATGGAGGAATGTAATGTAACAGAAAATGGGGGCTCAACAAAGCCGAGAATGTTCTTGTTTTCTATTTCTGATTTGGAGGATGCTCAAATTGGTGCTGGAAGTGCAGAGGGTGGTTCAGAAATTGAATACGTAATTGCTGTAAATGGTATGGACCTCAGTTCAAGAAGGATCTCAACGCCCTTGGCTAATACATCAGGGAACAATTTAGACGAGTTACTAGCCCTTAATGTTGGACTAGAGAGTCGTCAGGTTGCTCCAGAATTGTCTGATAACATGAAATCATCTTTGACCATTGCTGCACCTTCAATATCTCAGTCCTCTCAAACCATTTGGACAAATCCATCTAGTGGTCTTAAGTCCAATTTACAACCATCGTCAGGACAAAAGTTGCAGCAAGTTGATCCTGGGCCTCCCCAACTCTCTTATTTCCGCCCTATCCAGAGCTTACCTGAAAAAGTTGGAAAGACTTCAGTTCCTTCATCTATTCAGTCACAAAATGATTACATTCTCAATAACAATGCAACACCTGTAGAAAATCTACCTTCATTGCCCGGCAAAGGGCATGTGAATCAACATGGTGGCTTAACTACAGACCATCCAATTGGTAGCTTTATGCAAGATTCAGATGCATTGTTAAAAGAGGGGAAAGTGACAGAGACCACAACTTCGAAGATGAATGAACCTGATAAAATTCAATCATTGGAGAAGGATGTGCCATTTAAGGATGCACAAATGACAAGGGAAGGCTCACTCCATAAGATCGACGAAAATAATGAAAGTCAAAATTTTGAACATGAATACTTAATTCCATCAAACTTAAATGATGCTTCTGTTTTGAGTTATAACACAAAAGGAGCACAGGTAATTAATTCGGACACAGATGTAGGATCAAGTTTACTGCTTACGAAAAGCAACAAGAAGCATCAAGATACTGCTCAAGAATCATTGCCTCTGGATGCAAGTAATGAAGGGAACAGGAAAACTGAAGATGATAAATTTTCATCCGATGGACTACCAACTTCAGGTTTTGGTGCCTCTGAGGCTCATGAAACGGGGTTTAGCTACCTTGAACCAATTTTACCTCAGCGTGTTTTTCACTCTGAAAGGATTCCAAGGGAGCAGGCTGAATTGAACCGTTTATCCAAGTCTGATGATTCCTTTGGCTCTCAATTCCTGAGAACTCAGGGAAACTCTGATTATTCTCAGACAATTATCGAATCAGCTGAAACATTGCTGGATGGGAATGCAACTCTACAGGCTGAGAAATCTGTTTCATCTTCAAAGGCACCACATGGAAATCCTCAAACCGTAGAAGATGGATTGGAGGCAATTGAAAAGTACAGAACATCAGGAGATACAAATAATAAAATGAATATGAATATTTCAGATGAGCATGATGCACCTGAGGTCAATGATATGTCCAATATAAAAAGTCCCTCGGCCTATAGGAAGGAAGCAGGAGGTTTGGATCATCCTACAGCAAGTGAAGAAATTTCTGACAAGCATAAGGAGGAATCTTCTATGCGACCACCAGAATCAGATTGGACTGATGGAAGTACACATAAGAAGAACCATGGAACTGAAACTCAAGAGCAAGCAGAGACTTCATCATTGACAGAAAACCCAGGTAAGAATGATACTCAAGTGGAGTCTGGAGTTGGAATTGGCACTTCAGAGCATGGGGACATTCTTATTGATATTAATGACCGCTTTCCTCGTGATTTCCTTTCTGATATATTCTCAAAGGCCAGAAATTCTGAAAACATTTCTGGCATCCCTCCATTGCATGGTAATGGAGCTGGCTTGAGCTTGAATGTCGAGAATCATGAGCCTAAGCGTTGGTCATATTTTAGAAACTTGGCTCAGGATGAGTTTGTTGGAAAAGATGTTTCCCTTATGGATCAAGACCACCTGGGCTTCTCTTCCTCACTTGCAAACATTGAAGAAGGGGGTACCATGAACAGGTATCCCCTTTTACATTCAGATGTAGGTGCCATTTATCACAGAGACTCTCATATCAATTTTGATGACAACATTCAGCATGAATCACGTCTGCTCACGGGACCCAACGCTACAAATATATATACAGATTACAATTCTTCAAAGCTCAAGGACAACGAAAGCATCCAGTTGGATGAACATAGCACGAAAGCCCCACAAGCTGGCAATGCAGTATTTTTCAATTGAACTCTTTCAGTTATAATACGCACCCCGCTTATTGCTTTCCTCTCACTGCATTTTCCCATTTATCTTCTTGTTTTAGGATGCAAAGTTGGATATCCAAGATATTGGTGTACCTCTTGTTGATTTTTATCTTGAAGATTTTGATATTAGTACATTGCAGGTATGAATCTCACAGTTGAGTCCCTTAATGCATGGAACTAGGTACTGTTGAAAATTCCGTTTCTTTTGCACTTTAACAACATTTATTCATTTAATTAGATTGCTTGTTATAAAATGTTAATTCTTGTTCAGTGCTCTGAAGTTGAGGCTTTGAACAGTTGTGAATTGATTTTACTCCCTTGTATTTGAAAAATCCACCCTCACAATATAGTGCAGCAGAGAATTTAGAAACAAAGGAATATTATTCATCAACCCAAAGAGAATACAGAACCAGTAGCTCCTATTTATATACAAGGGCTGCAGCTTAGAGGACTTTATAGCCGTAAGGTGCTCTTTAACAAATAATTAACCAACACAATGTTATGCTGCTTTCACTGGTACTTACATTAACGAAGATTTGCAATTTCTCAAAAAGGTTCAGATATTTGCTTCCTGGGTTTCTCTTTGGAGAATTAATATTAATAAGGCAATACAGCAAAAAAGGTTCCCTAATTATTGTTTCTGGCAAAAAAGAAAAAAAGGTTATGTATGGGTTTCTGAGGTTCTGCAGTAACCTTATCACTGCTTCCACTATTGTACGAGAAGTTACCTAGTTAAGATCTTCTAGCACAAGGACATATAGAAGTTAAGAAATTCAGCATCTGCAGTAATCTTATCCACTGCTTCCATTATTGGATAATCTTTTTTTTCCACTTGTCACTTCAAGGCTGTTTGCTTACTGTTATTTATTAGCTGGTCTTTTGCACTTCACTGTGTCACCTTATTTGGTGGGAACTTAAAGAGAAACACGTTTGAAACAGTTGGAAAAATCTTAATGAATTTTGTAATTTGTTGATAAGGAGCAAATTATTAGATTGTGTAGTTAATAATCTATTTTTTCTATAAAAATCTATTTTTATATATTTTGAGAGGGAAAAATAAAAGAATTTTTATTGGAAGTCTGATGCAAGTATGGAATATATGTGAGAGATTTTTTTTTGGTCATTGTTTTATGCTTCACCTACCAACCTTTTAAGAGTTCTAAATTATTTTGTTAGAAATAAACTGGTTTTGATGTTGTTTTGGGTCGTGGTCAACCGTCAATGTACTTATATTGATCTTGGGAGGACATATAGGATTTAAGGTTTTACTCTCGTCTCTCCCTATATTGTATTGTTGACTATGTATTTTGGATGGCCTGGCAGATAATTAAGAATGACGATCTTGAAGAGCAGCGAGAATTGGGTTCTGGAACATTTGGTACAGTGTACCATGGGAAGTGGCGAGGTACAGATGTAGCAATTAAGCGGATAAAAAAGAGTTGTTTCACCTGTAGGTCCTCAGAGCAAGAAAGATTGGTGAGTTAAATTCCATTTGAATGATCTCCCAGAGGTTATTACTTATAAGCTCTTTCTAGTAGTAAATTGAACACTGGTCTGATGGTATAATATTTCCAGAAAAGTGGGATAGGAAATCAAAGGTTGCAATTGTAAATTTTATTTATCAAGCGTAGAACCAGCAAACAATCCTCCCACCAGCATTCTGATAAACTTGGTTTTTATAGCAGCCGATTATGTGTTGTTGTAGTAGGCGGTTCTTTTTTCCCTCAAGTGAAAAAGTACTTCCAAGTTGGTTTATTTTTAAACAAATAGGGATCAAAAGTTTTTTTGTTGTTGTTGTCGTCGTCGTCGTCATGATTCTCTAGTTTCATATATTGCATTTGTAATTTTCAGACTGTAGAGTTTTGGCGTGAAGCTGAGATTCTTTCAAAGCTTCACCATCCAAATGTGGTGGCCTTTTATGGTGTGGTGCAGGACGGACCAGGTGGGACATTGGCCACAGTGACTGAATTCATGGTCAATGGCTCCTTGAGGAATGTTTTACTTAGCAAAGAACGGTAATTTTTTTTTGTTTCAAGTTATCTTGCATGCACTTGAATTGTTCAAGAGAACTCTGTTCATTCTCATTCTTTACATGTTATGCAAGTGTTCCAGGTACCTGGATCGTCGGAAGAGACTCATTATTGCAATGGATGCAGCATTTGGAATGGAATATCTGCATTCAAAGAATATTGTGCACTTTGATTTGAAGTGCGACAACTTACTGGTCAACTTGAAAGATCCTTTGCGGCCAATTTGCAAGGTATTTGAGACACCACTGTACTTGAAGAGAATTTTTATGTTGGTGGTGGATTATTTTCACCTGCATTGTTTTTTTTTGCTCTTGGTTGTGTTATAAAGGTAGGAGATTTTGGCTTGTCAAAGATAAAAAGGAACACCTTAGTTACTGGTGGTGTGAGAGGGACACTTCCGTGGATGGCTCCAGAACTACTTAATGGTAGCAGCAGCAAGGTTTCTGAAAAGGTAAGATATAAGATTCATTTCTACTATCACAACTTAAGAAGAGAATAGCATGTATTACTGATGGCATTATGGATAAAAATAAAAATGAGGCTGAAAAGATAGGCAAATCCAATATTCTTCTCTAACTTTTGTTCATTTTTTTATATGGTAGATTTTAGGTCAACCTCTTTTCTGAATCTATCTATAGGTCTTCAGGGTACTTATTTTATTATTCTGTACCTTTATTTTGCCTGTGCTTTTTGTTTGGCCTCCATTTCCTTTAGGCTAACCACACTGTTAACCATATAAGCAACCTGTGCAGCTCACCCCTTTTAAATAATTAGCAGAAAAAATATTGGTATGATTATAAAAATTCCATAAATAAGGAAAAACTTAAAGTAACCAAATAATAGAACTTCAAAATTTGAGTTAAGGCTGACGAAAGTTTATTCTAGAAAACATCTAAAACATATAACATCTGAATTTCGAATTAACAATAAAATTTCTTAGTGCAACAACTTCAATATATTGATGCTGACAATATAAATGCTCAATAATTATTGAATCTCATATATTGTATACAACTTGCTTGCATATTAAAACACTGAATGATTATTTGAAATTATAACATAACTTAAATTATATATATATTAAAGTTTGTAATACCAGGCATTTAAATAATTTTAAAAAAACTTTTAAAATGTTTTAAAAATTCTTGAGAATACTTCTAAAAATATTATTCAGTTTATCAATAATTAATAATTTCAAAAGTAGACTGTTGAATTTTACATCTAAAACTCAATACTCAGTACAAACCCACTTGATAACCCCGAAGATAACAATAATGCTAGCAATAGCTTTAAGATTTTAAATCTATTGTCGTCAGCATCACAATTCTAGTTATAGTCTGGACATCGAATAACAAATCAACAAGTTACTAATTATGAATAAAGACATTATGGGCTCGTTTGGTAACGTTCCTGTTTCTTATTCCTGTTTCTTTATTTTTAATGAAGAAAAATCTATTGCATGGTTCCAATTTCTAAGAATTCAAGTACGATAAAACAATTTTTTTATTTATGTTTTGGAACAAATTGGAAATGGAAACAAGAAAGGAGAAACTAGTTTTAGTTGTTTCCAAAATTTCTATACAGTTGTGAGAATGTTCCCAAAAAAAAGAGAAACAAGAAACAAAGTTAGTTGAAAAATATTTAGATTTCTTAAGAAAATTGGAAACGAGAAACAAGAAATGGAAATATTACCAAACGAGCCCTATATTTTCTGCACATCATATAAGTTACTAATATTAAATTTAATAATCTATTGATAATATATCGATATATATGATTGACAACATAAATCAAATTTTCTTATTTACTTGAATTTAAACTTACATAACGTATTTTGAACTGATATTGTAATTTTGAATTTTTAAATAAAATTGCAGTGAGAGAAACAAAAGGATCAAAATGAGGCAGAAGACTAAGGGAAAAAAGGAAAAGGAGAAAAACGCACTCGTGGGGTGTGAAAATTGATCATAAAAAAAAAACCCCAGAAAATTTAGTTGAAAAACGTTTAGCCAATGTGTATAAGTTAGGGGTAAACAAGAAAACATGAAAAAATTCAAGGATGCGCTAGCTGAAGACGACATGCATAATGTTTAATAAAAAAAGTGAGAATAAATAGATGAAACCGAAATAGAATAGAATCAAAGGCAAAAAGTAGAGAAGGAAGTTCTTACACTTTTGGCGGAGGTAACAATTGATTTTGCAAAAAAGAAAGAAGGGTCAAAGAAGAAGAGTAAGGAATCGCACTAAAAAAGGCACCAAACCAAGCTGATTCAGAAATACCAAGAATCCTGAGTGCCTTTTTTGTTTCAATACCTTCAAAGCATAAATGCCGATCAAATAAGCTCTTTTTTCAAATTCTTAAATAAATAACAAAAGGTTACCATACTATTTGTTAACTGAAAAAACCAACTGTAAATTTGAAGAGCAGAAAGTATCCCGAGTGAATTTTTTGTTTTTATGACTAAAAGTAGGTTGAATTAATGGGTTTCCTTTTTCAACATTTCTGCACATTCTATGACTATCGTCCATATAGTTTTTATTTTTTTACTTCTGATTGGCAGGTCGATGTGTTTTCCTTTGGTATAGTCCTATGGGAGATCCTTACTGGGGAAGAGCCTTATGCTAATATGCACTACGGAGCAATCATAGGTGTGAAAAAGAAACAAAATCTACATTTTTATGTTTGCTTGGGTTGTATATAATTTATAAACTCTTCTCTGGTTAGTAAGGGATGGTAGGTAAGGGACCAACCCCCGTACCTGGTTGGTTTATGCAACTGCACAAGCTTGCAGGATTGCTTAGTTCTGCAAATAAATAGTTACTGAATTTTATCTGAATGGCTTCGTCTCTGTCTTCATGTGTATGCATTTAGCTCAAGTAGCTTGTTTAAGCAGGCCTTCATCAGCCTTTTACACCCCCCTCCCCCAAATTCTGGCTGCTCTTGGTGTCCAATTTGATACATCATTACGTAGACATTCGCATTTGTGTGTTTCCTGCGCTGTTTACATACTGCATTTAGTTCTAGAAGGGTTTTCTTTTTCTTTTTGTTTTTTGTTTTTTCTGTTTGTTTTTGTTTTCGTGTGAAAATACAATTGTTCTATTTACGTACGACTCAAATGGATTCATATGAATTTGAGTTCTTTTCCATTCAGGAGGCATAGTGAACAACACATTGAGACCGCCAGTCCCCAACTTCTGTGACCCCGACTGGAGATTGCTGATGGAACAGTGCTGGTCTCCTGACCCAGTAGCCCGGCCGTCTTTCACAGATATAGCGAGGCGCTTGCGCGTGATGTCTACGGCTACCCAAACAAGATCACCGCAGAATCAGACACCTAAGTAATTGTCTTCGATGATTCATACATACCCACCTTTGTTTTGCTTCCCAAGTTAAGCATGGATAAGAGTTGTTTACCTAGATGTACTCGGTTACTAAAGTATAAGGCGAGTGTATTACATAGTAATATATGAATAAGGGGCTGCCTCTGGATAAACAGATTTGTAGGTTGGTTTCAGATATCATCGTCGATAGCAAGATTGTGGTTTGTGCGACACCTGAGGAATTTATTTGTATGTAAAGTCAATGATTTATGACCACAGTTGACATCAACATATACAAAAAGAGAACAATGGGTTACCAGCCAATTGAAGTTCATATTGCGATTTTTAATGTATGTTTCTTAAAGTTAATTTCTGGTAGATTCTATCGTTTACACAAGTTTGAAGGTTAAGTTAACTGCTGTGAACCATTTATGAAATGCTTACTTCCATGGATTGATTAAGCCAACATTTGCTTTGGTTGCACATGCCTTGAAGTAATCTTGATGGATAAACTCTTTAACTTTAAGAGTGCAAGGAATCAATTAGATCAACATTTCTTACAGATGCTAAACAGTTATATATAGAATGTTTGCCCAACATTAAGCAAACTCTCATGGGGAACATTGAACATTACGCTGTTCTCCCTGCAGATCTTCCTAAGAAATGCATATATATAATCAATGGCTACCTTTTTGTAGAAACTGGAGTCCCTCCTAGCTCTCATTACTGTATTTCCAAGAATGTGTACAACTCCAACGTTTTTACAGCTAACCAAGAATTCTAACTCATCCGTCTCAGTCTGAATGTTTTCTTGACTGGGTGATATGATGGTATGGTTCTGCTGCAATGGAGAATTGGCAAGCTGGATCGAGTCTGCCGTTGGAAGGTCTGTCAATTCCACGGAGGATCTATTTGAATTAGGCTTTTCCGGCTGGAAATCTATAGTTGCTTCAGTTTGCTGATCGAGTAAGCTAGACACATCCGATTCCGAAGACCCAGCATCCAGTAGGGACTCGAGTCGAACAAACAAGAAGAGGCTATCAAATAGTTTCTTCTCAAAATCATCATCTCTCTTGTGGAGGTCTTTGTAACCATATCTAGCTACACAGCGAAACATGCGGAAATTCCTCGGTCCAATACGCTTTACCAGAAATCTCTCCTCTTCCGGGACTGTGCAGACAGGCAGACACTTCAAGCAGACAAAAACCACAACAGAATGAATGGCAGGCAAGTTTGTGATGAAGTGAGAAAAGATATGGGGGACTCCACTTGCTAGTTCTGTGTACACAAGCCCTATCCCAGGCACCCTTACAAGCCCTAAACTTGGGCCAAGGCCAAGAATCCATGCCATTGAAACCTTACTGTGCATCTCAATCTCATAACGTTTAGCTGTACCATAATGCCAAACGTACATGATGATGAAAAATGCTGCTGCTATGACCAATGGAACCCATCCACCTTGATAAACCTTCTGGACAACTGAGGAGAAGTAGGTACCCTCCACTATCAGTGATAAGCAAGTGAAGAGCAGGACTAGAGTCCAGTGGCAGCGCCACACTAATATCATTATCAAAGTCATGAGAAATGTGGTCACCAACATCACTATTATCACTGCTGTCCCTGTTGTAACACAGAAAATGTGTTATGGAGCCACGTATGACAAGGGATAAAGCCACCTAAAACATCCATAGTGAAGAAAGAAACTAGATCTCCCATTCATCTCTTTTGAACAAAGGCTACCATGAAAATTTGATTGTTCATGATCTACCAAGAATACTTACAGGATAGATAAAAGGGTTGTGGAATAAGAAAATTGACTCCCATGCAATTATATGTGATCACAGCCTTCAATATTTGAACATATTACTATGAGGAAAACTAATGGATTAGATAAAAACATAGCTATTGAAGAACTAAAACTTACCAGAAGCGTTTCCAATTTGGCTTTGATTTTTGAATCCAGCTGTCACGGCAATGCAAAGGACCATCAGGATCCAATTAATATCAGGAATGTATATCTGATTGCGGAACTTCTTAGAAGTATGAACAACTTTAACTCTTGGAAAGCAACCGAGTGCAAGCGCTTGCTTGACTAATGAAAAGGTTGCAGATATGGTGGCTTGGCTTGCAACAACAGCCGCGGCAGTTGCAACAACAAATACTGGCCAATATATATTGTCTGCAGACACGAATACGGAATACCTTATCATTTTCGGTTCAAGGCAACATCCACCCCTTGAATTGAAAAATGTATTATCTATTGTGGAAAGATTACAATATCGACAAACTCATTTGGGTAGGATAAAAAAACTTTGTGAAAATACTAATAATGAGCTACGCTGACTTTGTTTTCCCAACTTTTTCAACATCTGGCCAATGTTTCAACCTGGCAGTGCATGAGAAAGTTCTAAAGCAATATGCTCGTAGAAACTAAATTCAAAACAAACCTGGAATTGAATGATAGAAGGCACCGACAACGTAATCTGGGTTTTTCATAAGATAGGCAGCTTGTCCAGAGTAGGCTAAAAGAAGGCAAGGAAATACAACTACTGTGAAAGCAATTTGTATGGAGGAAACAGGAAAATGGGATAGGTCTGCAAAAAGTGCTTCCGTTCCTGTAATATATTCCCATATTAGAGGTCAGAAATTACACATAGATCACTTGACATTCTGGACTAATAGTAACATGTAAGTAACCTACCTGTTATGCTAAGCATGATCCCTCCAAGGGATGTCCATCCAGCTTTCCCTCCCCTTTTGAAATACCAATATATATATACAGGAGAGAAAGCTCTGAGGACACTGTTATCATATTTCCAGATGTTAAATATTCCGATGCCTCCTATTAAGATGAACCACACAAAAACTACTGGGGCAAAAAGCCAACCAACTTTATCCGAACCATAACGTTGCATGCTAAACAAGACAATAAGTATGGCAATAGCAACAAGAACAGCTACATCTGGAACAAAGAATGAGAACTTGAATTATTAATAAAGAGATGATTGAAAGAGTGAGTGCAAAGGAATGTTTCAGGACCACGAAGATACCGTTACTTATCTTTGCACGACCAACGTTGATCCCCCCAACAGCAGAAAGAACTGCAGATTATAATAAGTTCAATCATATTGTGATGCAATTAAACTCAGAATTTCATATTAGAAAATTAAATTGAGGTATATCCACAGTTGTAGGTACACCAAAATGTTCCAAATACGTGACAACTTGTATGAGGTTTCTTTTGCAATGAAAGCATTATAGAAACAAAATAGGACTAGCCACACTCAGGTGGACATGAAACTCCGAGAAATTGGAATGTTCCTTAAAAGTCCATGCACGAATACTCCCAACATGTTGCTATGCTATCCCATGACTATTTCGTCTACTTCTCTAACCGCTCTACTTTTTCTATGATGTCACTAAAAGATTCCATAAGAAATTATAATTACAGTTCCAGGTTTAAAATGAGTAACCAGTACCTGAGATAGCAGGTGTTAAAATTCCATCCCCAATCACCATACAAGAGCCAACAAGAACGAGAACAATAAGCATGTTTTTCTTAAAATGATGTCCTTCTAGCCATCTCTTAGTCTTTGCAGCAAATGATTGTTCGCGGTACGTAGAACGACTATAAGTTGTAAGCTTCTCATCAGTATGATCATGGTTAGGAATAGTTAATATTTTTGCATGACGGCATAGTAATGAATATAAAGCAAATGTTCCACCTGCACCAAGGGAGAGCAAATTTTTCTTAAGGAGTCCCTCATCAGTATCAAATGGGAAACCTCTGACACCATTTAATAGATACACCTCAATTTTATAAAATTCTCTTCAAATAATGAAAGAAGGATATCTAGAAAGAATGTAAATAAAATTTACTTCTCATCAGTAATTCATTTCCAAGATAGATAGACTACATTTGCCAAAGAATATGATCTTTATACTTATGTCATGAAGTCTTTTCGTTCTTTGTTGGTTTCATGCGTCCTTTATTTATCCATCTGTGAAATGATATCATCAGGACAGTACCTCATTCTAAAACAAGCGCAAAGAGAACTTTTAAATGCGTATGTAAGGAACAATATCCCTTTATAAATATCTCACCACGGTGATTGATAATGCCTGAGAATGTATAAGAGAGGAAGGCTAAGTTCTAACTTCTAAGAGTCCCCAACATTAACAGCTACCATGAAAACAGAGATTAATCTTAAAAATTGTAGAAATAGACATATCTTTATAATATTACAGCAAAAGCGTTCTCGAGTAGAGGTAACTTACAGTTGAAATCAAATTACCTTGACCATTGTCATTTGCCTTGCAGACAATGAATACATACTTTATAAGGGGAATGAGGGTTAGAGAGTATATAATCAATGACAATGCCCCTATCAAGTCCTCTGTATCTTCAACTCCGTCAGGGAATGTGTTGTAGAAGACATACAAAGGGGAAGTACCTAAATCTCCGTAGACTATTCCAAGGCTTTGGAATGCAAGTTGTAGGATTAAAAATATAGATTGATCCTAAGGGAAAAAAATGAGCAATGAATCATCAGGGAAAGCAAATCATCTACATAATTAAACTCTCACTTTAAAATTCACAAAACTTTGGTTTTACTAAATGGCAGTAAAGAAATGGCGAACTGTTATAATATGGAGTTCCAAGTAAAATGAGGAAAAGAGGGCTAGATGCATGTGTTGAGCTTCCAAAACTTGGACACGCACGCATGCACTAAGCGGGAGGAAGGGATTTGTAACGCACCTTTTCCTGAAACGTATTTTTTAGCCGCTTAGCCTCCTCATCCATTGGCTGGTCGAGTTCCTGATCCAAAACCCAGATACTATCTTTATCATCAGTATCCTCACCAGGCGTGAATCTTGACGCCATTTTTTAAAAATAAGACCTTTCTTTCCTGAGCTTATTAAACCTATTGATATCGTCTTTCACAATAGATCAACGAAATTTCCAAAATGCTGTGGAAGAGAAATGTAACGAGAGAGCACCGTGACTATATGTCGGTTCCTCTGTTGAACAGCAGACTAAATTCACGATTGATTTGCGTTTTCAATCCCTGAGTAGAAAAGAAAGCTGAATCCCACCGACAAGTTTCAGCTATGAAAACGCAAAAGAATCTAGACCTGGAAGAACCCGAATCCCAACAGGGTAACGACAACGAAGCAACAGATCAAATTATTAGCAGAAATCTCGGAAATCCCAGAACTCCGATTCCAGGCGAACAGAAAAAATCCACGTCAGAAATCAGGAAACGGCCAAAAGGAAAAGAAATTCGGAAGGATAGACTTGTTCATCAACCAGGACGAAGCTGAGGTGAATTCGACTTAACCACGCCAATCAAATCTACAGTAAAACATTTAACAAGTAAAGGAACCCTCCGCGATCTGGTATTTGATTAACTCAGACATGGCTATTTATTTATATTGAAAATTAATAATGTCCGTAGGAAGCTGCGGAAGTGGGTGACAAAATAAAAGTCTTTGACAGTGCTGTCTAAACAGTACGAAAACACTGAATACTAATTGAGGCCATCAATACAATTTTTTATTTCTCTGGTCATCATTATATATCATAAAGCATTACGTATATTGCATTATTGCTTACGGTTATGCGCAAATCTCGCTCAAATCGGCATACGAAATATTATATTCCCAACGCGACGAAAACTCACTCACTCCAAAGTTCACAAGTTCAAAAACAGCGAACTGAAGAAATGAGGAGGACTGAGGAATTACCTCCTACGACTCCTTTGAAAATTGAAACAGACAGAACACCTTCGTTGAAGATCTCTAGGGCTCAGGAGTTCAAAGTCCATGATTTCTTCTCTTAGGTTCTTAAGATTTACCACAGTTTCCATAGACGTTTCAAAATTGATTTCTCCTCCTTCTACTGTACTGCGTCAACGAATTCTACCTGATTCTGATGATCGGAGTGCGACACCACGGTGGCCGGTCCACCTCCAATTCAATAGCATCCGTCTGATGTTGGACCAAATCGAGATGAGAGGTTGAAGAAAAAAACAAAAAATTCGAATCAAAAGCTTCATTGGTGGTAATGGTGGGTATCCGAAATTAAGATTTAATAGTATTTTGGCACACTTGCAAGTGACACCGCCGCACATGATAATTCTTTATTTGTTTTATTTTTATTTTTATTTTTTGTTTTTGGATAAGTTGATAACACTTGGACTTGGTAGGTGCATGGTCAACTTCTAAAGTTGTTTTCTAGAAATTTAATTATAAATCTTCTTCAAAATTATAACTATTTTATTTTTTATTATCCACTTTTACAAATTAAGCTTACAACATTAATTTTGAAAATAGAAAAAAATGATTTTCAATTCTTTTTTATTTTTTAAAATTTTGATTAAGAATTCAAATATGTTTCCAAGAGTGAAATTTGTATTAAACGAATATAACTTCTTTATAAAAATAATTATTGCATTTAAATTAGTTATTCCAAGTGAATATTATAATATTTTTTTGAAGTTAACATTATAATCTTTACCTCTTATTTAATGAGAGAAATAGCTTT
>NW_019104497.1:3297940-3326793 GCF_001995035.1 Momordica charantia
TTATTGTTGCATAATTTTAACTCGATGATATAACGAAAAATATATACATTTTAAAATGTCAATACTTTAATTTATCTTATTGTTGTTTTGTTTATGTAATTTTAATTTGATTAAGACATATTTCTTCAATCAAATTTTAAAAATTCTACTTCTCAATTCAAAGAAAAAATATATATTTTTATTAAATGTTGCTTCTAGATTTTTTTAAAGTCCTTCGATTAATAATTCCAAAAAATATATTTGTTTTTTCTCAAGTTTATCCAATATAACATCTAGCTTATCTTTTGAATAAATAAATAAAATAATATATAGAGTCTTGTTTTTCATCCTAAAATATAAATTTTTATTTTGATTTAAATACCGTATTTAGTCCTCCAACCACTAAAGATTCTCAATAATTAAAGTCAAACAATCTAATTGAGTTTTTCTTTTTCCATTTTAATGATCTCTTGGAAGAATAAATTGCAACAAATTTCTTTTACCAGAAATAAATTGCAATAATTACATAAATAAACCATCATTTTTTAAATTTTATTTTAGAAACCAATTTAGGAATACTTCAATACTATAACCTAAATAAATAACAAGCTTTTTTTAATAGTCTTTTTTTTAGTAGCAAGCATTGTTAATAGTTTGAATCTAATTAAATTTCCAAATGTGCAGTTATTTTTTTAGTTATAATTATTTTAAATCACACATATTCAACTCCCAAATTTATCATCTCATCATCCATCTTTTCTTAGTACAACATGTGGGAGTAGGAATCGAATTCACAACCTTTTGGTTAGAGATAAATGTCAATTACCGCTAGACCATACTCGCTTTGGCTCCTATCATCATCAATTAGACCCTAATATATAACAAGTATAAATGAAACAGTAAAAATGAAATATTAAATGCAACTACAAAGTTGACTGAACATTTTCTTTATTATATTTGCAAAATAATATTATTATCACGAGTAATTACTAGCGTCATAATCTTCATTTTATTATTTTAAAAAGTATTTATAAAATCTAATATTTTCTTCCTAAAAGAAATGGGTATTTGTTTTTCAAATTAACATGGTTGATTTATTTAATTTTTTTTTTTTATCTCAAGAGTGTTTTTGCTAATTGAAAACATCTTCTTAGAAAGGACAAAAAGTTATTATCAACAACACATCTATTTTGCCATTAATTTAAATAGACCAAAAAAAATCTTCAATATAATTTATCAATAACAACTAAATAATGTTTCTAAAAAAATTAATTGATAAAATCATCCATCTTTTAGAATCTTCATTCACGTTTCAAAAAAAAAAAAAGGTGAACTTCAAATTTTTTCTTAAACAAAAAGCAAAGCTTGGAAGTGGACAGGGGCTTTTTTTGCTCCATTTTAATTGATTTAGTCTAGAGGAAGGGTTGTCCTCGTTCCTTTTTTGTTCACACTTAATAAAATAACAGAATTCAAGGTTACTTATTTTTATTATTATTTAGTACAAAATTCAGGTTGCTTATAAAGTTACACCAAACTTCTTTTTCATACTTTTCTTATTGATAGTCAACTGCACCTATTAACTTCTATTATAATTATTAAGTTTGATTCACGGGTCACAAGATATTTATTTAACTCTAATAACTTCATAAACCTTTTAAAATCATGTCTATTTAATTTTAAAATATCTTAATAAATTTGTTATTTTTGTGTCTAATAGATTTTTAATATTAACTACGTCATTTTAACATTTACACCACCCAACATAAAAAATGTTTGGAATCAATCAACCATATAATCCTTAAAAAATACAAATAACATACTATAAATAATAAATATATAATTGTTAAAACCGAACATAGTTTTGTGGTAATTGACCTATATCTCTAATAAAAAAGTTGTGAATTATATTTCCTACTCTACGTGTTATACTAAAAAAATAATAAACAATGAAATTAATAATATAGATCTATCTGTTATACATAAAACTAAAAGTAGAAGACCAATTAAAAATATTTTAAATTAAAATGATAATATAATGGTATGTGAAGATTAGATCTTAGATCCTGTAGCATAAAGATGTGCAATCTCGGCTAATCATTTGTTAAATGTTAGTTCATAGTCAACGACTAATCTGAGGTTGTTGTTGGGTTTTTTTCTTCTTTTTTTTTTGGGATAAAAAAATGAAGATACCCAGCATGTTTTCAATCATTTGGGTAAATAAATACGTGTTGGCTGCACGTGTGTGTGGCGCGTTGACTTTTTCTTTTTCACTTTTTTCCCCTTTTTATGAGACTTTATTTTTTAATCTCTCGCTGTTGATCTCGTTGATTAATTTAAGTAACCATCAATTTTGGTTAATTTAATTGTATGGCGGCTCTAAGGCTTCTTTTATTTCTTGATTTATCCAGTTTTACTTTTATTTTTATTTTCATTTGTTTAAATGAAACGATCAGTCAAAAGTGCGGCCTGTGGTCGTTGTTTATCGATAAGTTTGCACCGTAGGGAGATTCTTACTTCTTTTTGAAAAAAAAAGAAAGAAAAAGTGTTATATATATATATTCAAAATATGAACTTTCCATAATGGTAAAAGGTGAATTTTCCCTTAAAGACACGTCATGGGCAAGGTTGAGAGAGGACCACATGTACGAATCTCATGAATCAAGAGTTTGGATATAGACTCGGAGAATTAACACGACGGAGTTGTCGAACTCTTGAATTTGAATTTGAAATTGGATACTTACCGCAACGGTTATTTGAACTCTCTATAAATAAAGGTTAAAGATTCACAATTAAGATAGGGT
Organism: Momordica charantia; assembly: GCF_001995035.1. The sequence continues at coordinate 3,300,721 of NW_019104497.1, forward strand.
GAAAACCCCTACTCTCAAGCTAAACTTCACAAAAATCTCGACTCTAACTTAAGCATCGGAATGTGTATGGCTCTACACCGATGTGTTATTCTTTTTATTTTTCAAGTTACCTCAATTCTATTTAGTGCAAATTTGGTCGTCTTTCCATGCTAAAATGATGCATCAACCACGTTTAAAAGAACAAAAAAATAAAATAAAATAAAATAAAAGTACAGTTGTTATATATATATATATATTTATGCTATTAAACCATTCCTTTTTACCATGCTAGATTTATCTTTAATGCAAAAAGTAGTATACATTTTGATAAAATACATTTATTTAACACGTTGTTTAAAAACTAAGATTTCATTTTCTCTAAACAAGGAATTTTGACGTGTGGTGTGTGCGGATCTCGTTTTCCATCATCGTATTTGATTTGACATCGTTTTCCTCAAAGTGACATTAATGCCTTTTGGTGGCTGCTACGTAACCTTCTTGTTTTGGACCCAAAGCAATGGGCAATTTTGTAATCTTGTAGTGTTTTTCATCTTCTCTTCTTATTATTATTGAAAGTTAAATTAATCGTGTCATAAAAGAAAAAGAGAGTTAAATTAATCGTCGAATGTTAGGGGAGGATATTTTTGTCTTCTGGTGAGTCTAAAAGGGCAAATAAGGTGTCTGGGAATTAGTTCTGAAATTTCATCTCTTGGCCTTTAAAGTTAATTCGTCAACATCTACAAAACTAATATGGATAATGTTTCTCTTTATTTATTATTTTATATCCTTTTGTTCAATTTTGTCCGCTCATTCTTTATCGTCAACCAAGTAAATATTTATTTGCTAAACAATTTGGATACCAATTATTTTTTTCAAGTAAAACCAACCAATTAATTTGGTATTCACAATCGTCATAAATAATCTTCATTCAATTGGCTATGGACCTTTTTACTTTTATATATAATATTTACCGTCTTCTAAATTATTCACTATAGAAGTTTCTAAAGGTAGTATATATATTACGACATAATGGAAAACTAATATTTTATAGAAGAATAAAATTACATGAATATAATTATCGTCTCGATTTAAAGATGAAATTTTCAATTGGAATAGTAAATAAGTTCTCATTGTTATTTAGTCGACGAAAAAAAGCATCGAAATATAGATATATCACGACGGATTTGTAAACTATGGAGAGACTTCTCTGCATTGAAAAAACTAAATCTTTCTTGTTGTGACACTACTAGAGAATCTCACTGCCAAATATAGAAGATATGTTTTGTGTATTAGCAACCATCCCATATCCCTGTGTTCCTTATAAAGAGTTTTTATTATATCTGATAATTCCAGTCTAATCTTTGAGTATTATTCACTCAAATTTGGTCTTCTATGAACTGATTAATTAACTTGTTTATTTAAATATCTCATTAAATAATAATATGTTATCCATTTAAATTAATAAAATTTACAATTTTGATATCACAATCATACGCATCTAAGTATAGTTTAATGGGTTAAAGACACATATTTCCAACTCAAAAAATCATGAGTTGAATGTCTACCTCCGATGTTGTATTAAAAAAAGAACCTCACTATCATATTCATTTATTATATGATTCCGTACACTACATTTTATTATTATAATTTATCAAACAAACATAAAATACCACAATAGAATTTTGTTTAAAATTATTTTTCCTTCCCCCATTTTATATATTTTGTTTAAATAATTCTCTACACATGATGTCATGTGTGGTATGACATCACGTATAGTGATAAAGACGTGGGAGAACACATTCTCCATGTTATCATTTTTTTTTTTTTATAAATTACATTTTAAACCTTAAAAAAAAACTTCGCACATATGAGTAAAATATTTTATTAGAAGGGGAAAGGTTGTCCTTTGTTCAAGATAGAAAATAAGATACGTAATTCTTTACATCAATTTATTCAAAATTATTTGGTCTTCATATTCTTTTACATAGAAAAATTGGTCCCCGCAAATCCGAAATGGTCCCAAAACTTGGCTGGATGTATTATAAAGAGGAAAAAGATCCAAAGTCATTTAAATGTTGATGTTAACTTTTAAAATCAGGGTCAAATTAAAGAAAGAAAATTAAAATTACTCATGATTTATGGATAAACAATGTTTTAATAAGTTGGTAGCTAGATTAGTTATATATGAAAATGAATATAAATAGGCTGAAAGAAGAATAAAAGGAAAGAAAATAAGATTATATATTAAAAATTTGGAAGTGGAAACATTAATGAAGTATGATTTGAAAGTTGATATTGTTCCCAGGCTGGTTGGGATGATTTTTATGTAATATGATAAGAAATAAAAGTGAAGTACACGTGGACTGCAATTTGTAGGGTTAAATCGATAATCATGCAACCGAGGGCCGACACTACGTGTCACTAGCCAGTTGCCAACACAACGGTGCCACAACCGTACAAGGCCACCACTATCAAATTAAAGTTTGAATTTTCCTTTCTTCCACTCTCAAATTTTCTACTCTCCCAAAAAGAAAAAGGAAAAGAAAAATGCTGTTCTTATGTATAAATTTATTTTTTCTTTCTTGATGTGAAAATTTGGTTGGTATCTTTTGTAGCAAAATACATTTCGGGTGGGATGGAATTGCATGAAAACAACATTATTAATAAGACAGAATTAAAAGAGATGTCCAATTTGGACCCACTAGGTTAATTAGTGTGCGAGCTCAAATATGGTGCAACTACAATATTCCTATTCCTTGCCCTTCCTCGCCTACACGTGGACCTTGGATTGGAATTAAAAGAAAAATTATAATCTTCTAAATTCAATTTCATAAACTTAAGTATTATATGCTTTTTTCAGTTTGAGGAGCGAAAGGGAAATAATTTAAAGACAAGGATGGAATGGGAAGAGAGGGGGGACCGATCTCAGCCTGTCAAAAGAACAAAAAAAAAAAAAAAAAAAAAGAGAAATTGTGAGATTGGGACCCAAATATCTGATAAAGGGATTCAAATCTTAACTTTCCCACTAACCAGTTTAATCATCAAACTTTTGTTCCATTTCAAACTTAATTTACATTATATTATTCAATTATACATTAAAAAAAAATACGATGGCTTTTCAGATCTTGCTTTCACTTTTTCTATTTGCATTAAATAAATCTTAGATGAAGACAAAGTATTATTGTAAACCTCAGATACTCCATATATATATATATATATATGTTTTATGGATTATTTAATTTTTCGATTCAAATAGTAGGAATTTTGTTCCTTTTTTTTAACACTAATTTTAAATTTGAAACTTTAAAATTTAGAATTATATTAAGAAAAGATAAATATTTTTTTTATAAACGTATTGTTATAAACTCATTTAATTTTTTGTAACTAAAATAGGTAAAATATAATATATTACAAATGATGTAATATTATAAAATAATAATTATAAAATTTATAACAAATATATTAATAAATTAAATAATAATATTTTAGATTGAAGTAAATATTTAGATGTTCACAAATATATTACTAAACACATTTAACAATTTTCTAAATTGTAGTTCAACTTTAAAATCTGCAACGAAATACATATTTGAAAACACTCAAAAATATAACTTGTTTTTTATTTAATTCCTTAATTTTTAAATTTTTGTTTTGAGATCATCAATAAAATTCACCCTTGTTCTAATCTCTCCGCACCATACAAATTCTTGGAAAGGAAAAACCTGCAAATACTTGCCAATTTAGAGATAGATTAATAATTAAGATATTAATAACAATTTGACAATGGAGATAGAAACTATTATAGAATCAATAAACATTGTTAAGACACCTATTTTTACAAATTCGAATTTTTGCTCCCAAGCAATGGAAAAATTCAAGAGAGAATAAGGGTCGTGGGGGCAATTTGCAGCTACTCAACTCTAAAGGACAGTGGGTCCCTCCTCTTTATTATAATTAAATACTGCATTATTGTTTGGCTATTTTCGTGGAGGAAGATAATAGACACGTGATATATTTTTTTTAATAAAAAATTGATATATATATATATATTTTTTTTTTCTCTCTCTTAAAGAGAGGCATATGATATATATATAAACTTTTTTTTTTTAAAGGGAAGCATAGGAAGCTCACGTGCGAGCTTGCTAAGGCATTGCCACAAAAATCAAAATTCATTCCAACACTCGTAAGCATCTACCGATGAAAACTTGGGAAAAGTGTTATAATTTTTACTCTGTATTCAATTCTCTCTAATTCACTATTTAATTTAATAAAAAATATATTAAAATTTGAAAAAACTAATTAATTTAATGAAAAATAAATATGGTACAAAATTAAGTGTGTCTAATCGATTGTGAAGAAACTTGAAACTTACAAATTTTCATATAAAAAAAGCTTTGATATCCTTTTTGCTGGAACTCTATCAATTTCCTTCTAAATATACTTTTTACAATTCATTAAACATATGAAAATATTTTTTCAATAACTTTTCAAACGAAAATATTTATCAAAATTTAAGGTGCAATTCGACGAAATTGAAAGTTTAATGTAAAAATTGATATAACTAACCGAATTCTGAGTAAACATTGATATTCACTCCTTAATACTAAATAATTAATCTCAATTCATTTGGAATTTTAAGCATTGGATGATTAATTGGTTCAAAAGAGTTAAGATTAATTAAGAGGGGATGAGTTCAAATCCACGACGACCTTTTATATATATATATATATATATATAAAAACCAGGATGTACCTACTTCCTAACTGATTTTGAAGTATCTTAACTATATGAATTCCGTTCGGGTTGGCATCACTTGCGAGATTAGTGATGTTTTGAAAGTCATAGTTCCATACATCAAATATAGATTTAATTTCTAAAACTCTAAACTATTAAAACCCAACCCATAGGCTATAACTAACAACCTCTTAAGATATTTAATTCTGTTGTGGGCTCAAGCTCTGTTGTTGCAACCGCCCCTCCTCAGAAGGCACTCATCTTTTAATTTAGGTTGTAATATTAATGAATTATGAAAGTATATATTATATTTCCAAGTCTACATCTAACATTTAATATGTGAATAATATATATATATATATATATATATATTAATGTATGATACTGTTTTAAAAAGTCAACACTTGAATCAATCCCATTTAGAGAAAAGTTAGACGGAAACAAAATGAAATTATTGTGCCGTCCAACATCGATGAATATGTTTAAATGGTTAAAACATTACTAATATATGGATTGGAAGTTCTAATTTCCAAACACATTATATGATTTTTTGCACCCAATTAAAGTTAAAATGGGTTTACTTATTTTTTTAGTTACAAATTCTTCATCGTTGTTACCAGAAAATTTGAAATTAAACCAATCATTTACGTTATCCAATTCCAAATGAATCAAAACTATTTAGAAACTAAAAGTTATACTATTATGAATATCTCTACTTAGGTATCAGAATTGAACATGAACGACAGTATTTCAAAGATTTAAACCAATGCTGACTATTTACAGAAGCAAGTAAAATAGCATTAAAGTTGGCTAAATGATAAAAGTACATATTTTTCTCAATCAATAAATCTAGCAGTTACATTTCAAACTATCTAAATTAATTAAAAAAAACCATAAACATATCTAATTCAAATAAGCCCACCTCATTTAAACTCAAAGATAACTCATAATAACTCAAGCATAATTCACTACCTAGGGCTCACCTTGGTTTTATGAATGCTCAACATCACAACCAACAGCAGTAAATATGATGCTCAAGCCAAAAATGGAGACTGATCAGAAAAAAATGCAAGGAGAACTGTAACCATAGCTAACTATCAACAGATACTGATGGTGTTTCCTCAACTTAGAACAAATACATATAGTGGGGAATTCAACAAACTAAATATCAGGGAAGAAGAAGAAGTTTCAAAAAGAGCAGATAAGGGAGAGTTAAGGATGTCAATAAATGAAATTGTTTGAACAAATTCATCCCACAATCTGTCTCTATGTAACCATTAATCACCAAAAAGAAACTTAAAAACCAAAGCCCTTGGGTGTTATATTGTTACTCGTTTCCAGCATGCCCAATAAGAGTATAAAGAGAGATCCTACTGTCAAATGGGCATAACTTATCAAAATTCAAAAGGGGTATTTTGTTATTCACTGTAGACAATGCATATTCTCTTCTAAACAATGTAGATGCAGCCATATTCTAACTCTAATATATCCCTCTTCATCCAACACTATTTCATTGGAGTTGAAAAGCAGCATCAAATAGAAGAAGAAAACAAACCATAAAAGAACAAAAGAACAAAATCTAGTGAACTTACTGGCTCTCCAAAGAGTAAAGCAATGTTGCAATGATCAATCCCAATTGAGACACAGTCATGTGGAGAGTGAACAAAGAACATATCAGAACTTTCCCACCATCAACATATAATAATCCATGGTACAGCACAGTAAAATCCCACCACCAATCAAAGATAAGTGGCAGTAGGTATAACATCAGAAGAAAAACTCCACAGATGCATGTGAAAAAGGGTTTAAATAATCTTCTCTTTACAACATTTCATTCATATGACTACCAACATTAGATAACAAATTGTGTTTTTCCCTACCTCAGGCATCTAAATTTTCCATCTGAATACTGCTTTTGAGAGGAACATACTCACCAAGATATCCACCCAGATGATCATGCAAAGCGAGCTTATCAATTCCCTGATGGTGGAAGCTCTTACAGACGTAGTAAAACACACTCTGAACCAGCAATCCCACCAAGTTTACAATCACCAAAACGCCTACCAAAAAGCCACCGACAACAATCCTCACAAAAACTCCATAGCCATCTCCGCCGTGCACGACCACGGCCCCAAAAATGCCGCCGATTGTGGCACAGATCGCCAAATAGACAAACACGAGCACCACCGCAAATCGGGTTTTCCCCTTCAGCAACTCGTAGCTCTTCTTCATCGCGGCGAGTCCGTAAATCGGTTCAAGCACCGACACGACGCTGGCCAAATGCCATAGGGCGGTGATGTACACGTGCACGACCAGGAAGAGGATGAAGATCACGACGACGCAGAAGAAGAACAGTAAGTAGTTCTGGGTATCGATTGCGAGAACAAGCAACACCAAGAAGGCGAAAAAGATAAAATTATAGACTATCATAAGAAGAGACACCCAGAGAAATGTGACGAACAGGCGCTTGAAAACCTTGGGAATAGCGGAGATTGTGGAGGAATAGGAGACGGGCTTGGAAGTGTAGAGGGAAGCGACGGTGAAGACGACGGCGGCAGTGGAGAGAAGAGAGAAGGCGAAGAGAAAAATAAGGTAGCAGAACTGGAAGGAGAGGAGCTTGGCCCATCTATGGCGGGTCTGAATGGGGTCGGCGAATGGGTTTTGGAGCTGGAGGAGAAGTGGGTGGGTGAAGAGGGAGTGGGCTAAGATGGCGAAAGAGAGGGGGAAAATGAGGGTAAGAGTGATGAGATAGAAGGTCTTGGGAGAGCGTTTCGGAATCAAGATCGATTCTCTGAGAATGTCTGGAATGGTGAAGAATTGCAGCTCTTCTGGGGCAAGATCCATGATTGTTTCTATGGGAAATCTCTGATTCGGCGGCTGAAATGTTTCAAAAGAGAAGGGTTTAATTCAAAAGAAACATGGCTGACGAACGTGAAATGGATAAAGCTTAGATCGGAGACGGATCTTGCAAATTGAAAAAAGAAGGAGAAGGAGGAGGAGTCAACAGTGTGAAAGGTGGATGATGCCCACCACCATGGCGGTCACATTTTATTATTTATTATTCTTATTAGGAAAAGGACGAATTTGAGAAAGAAACACTGAAAAATATCGGGCTTGTTATTAAATGGGCCGTATTATTGGGCCTTTGGGGGCGTTATTCTCTCAGCCCAATCGACGATTTCTACCTTACAACAGGGGGTAAAATGAGAATCTAAGCTGAAGTTCGGGTGGGTAAAGTATTAATAAACAGTATAAAGAAAAATATAGGGTATTAAAAAAATTTAGAATTCGTAAATGGGTAATTACAGCTGGAAATGTCAATTTAGATTTTTTTTTTTTTTACTCTGGAGTACGTGAGAGTGAAAATTCCATGATATAAGTGCCTTTTATAGTCTGGAAATATAACTTAAAAGTATATCTAAATGATTAAAATATTAGTAATGGGTGAAGATTTGGATTTTCAACCCATAGTTGTGACTTTATATTCTTAAAAAAAACTACCTCATGAAATAAAACATAAAAATTTTAAAATTTTCGGAATCTCTTACACTAAATAGAAACCAAATTCAAATTTTAGACACCAAAAGTTTAATTTATCTAAAATAAAATATATATACATTTTTTTTAAAGGTAAATTGCAAAAACTACCTCTCAAGTATGGTAATTGTTATAATGACACCCTTAAACTTTCAATGGTAAAATTTAAACCCTTCAACTATTACCGATGAAAAAATTAGACCCCTACGTTTTCACAAGTAAAAATTAAATCCTTAAACTTTTCGAAAATTGTACTCTAAATTTTCCAATGGTAAAACATTAAACGTTCACGTTGAAAATTACATCAATTTGAAAATTCCACTTTTTGACAAACAACAACTCCTGTTTGGCTCCAATAATGCAGCCGGAGAGCCTTCTTCAACCACTGAAAATTTGTCTCAACCGACGAATCCAGAAATTCGAGAAGGAAATAACTACGACAAATTCTGCCATGGGAGAAATTGTTGAAGTCTACATCAGTCTTGGCGATGGTGAGGGAAATGGGGTCGCCGGGCAATAAAGAATGATGGATTTGGGAGAGTCGACGGCCGGATGCGATTTTCGGCCCGGGGAGGAAGTGCTCGAGAGTGAGAATGAGAGACAATGGAATTGAAGTTATAAGAAATGGAGGATCTGGTAGGGAGGAAGAAAAGAGAGCATGGTGGGAGGGTAGAGAATTCAACGACGGAAGAAGAAGAATCACGTGGCAGAAGAAGCTCTCCGACGACATTGCCTGAAGAAAAGCTCACCAACGACATTCATGAAGCCGAATCGAAGAAGATTTGTCAATTTTCAAGTGGATCCAATTATTTTAAATTYGAGGGTTTAATTTTTACAATTGAAAAGTGATGTGATACAATTTTCTCATTTATTAAAATTTAAGGGTTTAATTTTGACTCTTAAAAGTTTTGGTATCTAATTTTTTCATAGGTAAAAATTGAAGAGTTTAATTTTTGCAATTGAAAGTTTAGGGGTCTGATCCACATACTTTCTTGTTTGACTTGATAACTCGAAAAATTCAGCTGTCGGAAAGAAAACAAGGAGTTTACTACGCAGGCTTTTTTTATGGGGAGAGAGTAAAGTAAGGAGGGTTTGCTTGGTGGCTCTCAGGGCTTCTSGTCGGTTTTGTTTTAAGGTATTCCCTTTCATTAGCTATGCGAGGTTAGACCTTGACTGAAAGGAAAGGAGAAGGGACGAGTGGCTCTGATAACTGCTGTTTTAAGTTTAGGGGTGCAATTGTAACAACGAGGGGTGGTTTTTACAATTTACCCTTTTTTTAATACATGAGTGGGAAGAATCGAATCATGACCTTCTGATTAGAGAAGCTAATTATCGCTAAGCAAGAACTCCAATTAACTACTTGTGCATTTGTTTTAGTACAATATATGGGGATGAGAGATCGAACTCATAACATATTGGTTTGAGATATATATCAATTATCATGAATTATGGTTAGAAAAATGAGAAATATAAATATTTCTATTCCCACGTAAGTAACCAATATGAATAGATATTCTTTTTATTTCAATTACATACAATTTCTAACAAATCGTATTAAACCATTTCTATTCGGATTAATTTCATCTCGGTTGATCTTCATTCCCATTCGTCTGGTAAGCAAATTAGGCCTAAGTTCACGAGAGAGATCGACAAGTTGAGATGCAGACGACGGGAACAATTTCTGCCGACTGGGTTTGAAAAGAAATCTAGACAAGTAAGTGTTCTGAAATGTGTCCACCCACAGCTTAAACTGAAGCGCGCAAAAACAACTAACAGGAATAATCGCCATGGCAGCAATCGTGGCCGGAACCCAAACATCCGCAGACTCATGGTAGAGTATAAAGAACGTTGCACTAAAGGCCACAACCATGCACACAATGGACACGAACAACGACGCAAGTCCAAACAGCAACCCAGAGGGCAATGAATACAAGAAATCATCTTCCGTGTAGCGCGAAGTTAGGATCGACAAGAACATCAGAATCGAAGATGAGGACGACACCAAAGCAGCCGCATCCGATATCACGAAAATAGTGAACCACAAATTTTGCTGAAAAATTGGAGTGCCTGAATTGTTATCAAAACCGCCGGGAACCGTGAAGGATGCGGCGAAAACTACTGTGGCGATCAGCGTTGCTACCAGCATGCATGAGTTTGCTGTATTTTTCATCCACTCCTCGCCTTCTCTACGGAGATTTTTGTGCTCTTCGCTAAATAACTCATGAGGCGTCAATTTGCGAGGATCATCGCATTTTGCGTCGAGCTGGGAAGGCAAAACTATCTTCTCAACTTCTTTGAACCAAAGCAACTCACGTTGCATTTGGAGAGCGGCTCCTGAGACTCTATTGAGATGGTTTGAGGCAGCTAGTTTTGCAGCCAAATGTAGCATGTTGTAATTTTCTTTGGTGGTTGTTTTGTATTTTGTTGAGAAGTCCCTGAGCCCACTAATCTCGTGGATTAGATTGAACACATTCTCGAGGCGATTTTCGACAGCTACATGAAATATGCCCTTACCATCGTCGTCTTCTTCCCATACAATGTCGGGATATCTACGGATAAGAATTATTAGAAACTCGACATTTCCAGCCCTTGCAGCATCATGGAGTAGTTTTGTGGGATGTTTAATGAACTCCAACATGTCCTCGTTCTGTGGCAAATCTAGTAGAACATGTCTCCATAGTACTTCGACTAATTTACGAGCTGATGTCTTCCTTACATCCTCATCGTAGATCCCTTTGATGCCTGTTAGTCAAAAGATGAAGCCAAGGTTCAACGAAATAAATCAATATGTATGTCTACCACCCATGAATTAAAAGCTTAAGCTCATAGGTTAGGGTAAATTTAATTCATTTATGGATGTCTAAACACTCTCCTCRCTTGTTGGCTTGTAAATTTGCACAAAATCCAACGAGTAGAAATTAATATAAATAGGATGAAAATAACACAACACAAGGGTTCAAACACATAACCACCAAAAAAAAGTACAAGAGTTATCTAGTCTCTTATGATTTCACCTATAAATTAAATCTTCCGAGTATACTACCATTTTATATATAATATGTAATAAGAATCTAATTTGTTTGGGGGCAAAGTTTGCTACATATTATATATAAAATGATAGTGTACCAAGAGATTTTGCATGAGTGAAATCATAAGAAAAGCTAAAAGAAGATACCAGATAACTTCTGTGTACTTTTTTTATGCTCCAATACCATGGTGATTAAATGACCAATGAACTCAAAAACTTAAGACATACCATGTTGATGCTGCGTGTGGAGAAATGTAAAGACAAAAATGAAACGATTAAAGAGTATAAATATGGTCCGTAGTTTGGAGATATAAACTAACAAGAGTTGAGACACTTTTTCCAAACGTTTATCTCATCTCTGCTACTGATTGCCGATGGTTTTCTGGCCAACACATGCAATGCTGTCTCATTATTATTCTTGGTATCTCTCATAGCCGCTAAATTTGGATTTTTCTTAAGAATCTCCAAACTTATATCTGTGAAGAGAAAATGCAACCCAAATTAGAGATCAGAGATGAAGTTAAAGCATATGCAAGAACATTGAAGAATATCTTGATTATCGATTTACCATAAAAGCCGCTGTGTATGGTGGCAATAAGAAGCTCAATCTGATCTTGAGATTTGAGTTGGTTGAGATCAGTGACAGACAAGAGGTATGAAACCATTTCTCTATGTTTGTACGATATTGCCATGAAAAGTGGAGTGACGTTGCCAAAGCCACAAATAAGTGGCAGATCTCTATTTTTCTCCACTATCAGCTTAGCAATTGTTATGACTCCCGAGGTAGCAGCAAAGCAAAGGGCAGTGTTTCCATGCTTGTTTTGCAGTGTCATGTCAACTGGGGTTATTATTTGGATTAGCTTCTCCACGAAAGCAGTATGCTTGCATCCGGCAGCAATGTGTAGAGCATTCTCGTGGTCTCGCGTTATGGATTCAGTTGCTCCCAGTGATGGGTAGTCATCAAAGATAGATTCAGCCCTTTCCCAGTCACCGTTCAGTGCAGCGTGATACAGACGAGTTTTTGCCACAGCTGAACAATCATACACACACATATATTATATGTTAACCACGCCCAAATCACATGTGGGTTGATTTCAGGTATTTCTTAAGTACGAAAAAAATAACTAAACTTAACATGAAGGACACGAAGAAGAGGCCTATTGACACATCAATCCCAAAATCAATTAACTATCAGAGAAAAGATGGTAGAACTTATGCTATAAACCTTTGTTAAGTCTGACATCTTTTCAACCTGAGATCTAACTACTAAATAGACCATAGATCCTAGAAATTTTTAGAATATAGGAACTAATTAAATAGACAAATAATTTAACCCAAAAAAATTTGTCACACACTCCAAATAGACCAACTATATATGGTCTATTATTTTCGGTATAATTGCATCAGGCTTATAAGCCCGTACTAGTAAGGAGGTATTTTCGAAAGGGGACGAAAACTATCTAAGATCCTGTGTCGGTTTAGTAGCACGTAAACTATCGAAAAATTAATCCTACACCATGGATGATAGAAATGCTAACCAATTCCATCAAAGTAAGGTAGGAGGATTCTTCTTGCACCATCTTCAAACTCTTTTCGGACGTTGAAGACTTGGAAATATTTTAATTTTTTTAATACTTTAGAAATGATTTTGAATTTTTTTTATTTGGTTTAAAATGATAAATAAGTGGGATTAATATATATATATATATATATATATATATTAATTTGGTTATCATTGGAAATGCAAAGTAAGAAAAGAAGATTTAAAAAGTTGAGATTAGAATGTATACCATGGGGTCGAGATTTAAACTCCCGACGGCCTAATGGCCTAATGTTCAAGTGGGCAATTCAAAAATACAGTATAAGACAAACCGAATATCAAATAAATATGAGATTCCTAACTTGAGAAAATTTCTACATAATGCTATGTTTTGAATTTGAATAAAGTATATAGTAATTATATTTTACCGATCAGAAGTGTGACTCGGCGGATGGTGTTCTTGGCGTCGGCATCGGGATAATGGGGATGCAGTTCATTATCGGAGGCTGCTGCAACATCTATTGTACTCTGCTGGCCGGCGTGAGCCGTGTACGGCGGAGGAATGTGGTTTTCTCCGACGACAACCATTGCTTCACCGTGGGATATTGGTCTCGTACTGTTATTCACGATTCTCCTCAGTCCTCCCTCTTCCTTCCAGTTCTCACTTTCTGTTTCTGCTTACAAATTACAATATAGACTTTATTGTTATTCCACTGTCCACTGTCGGCTGTGTCGTCCTACAACACCTCGCGGGTGGATCCAGTTGAATTAAGCCCCACCTCAATTTTCTCTCCCTTTCCTTATTTATCTTCAAATGTATAATTTAAGGTCAGCATTGTTTCAGATATATATTTTATAAGAAGGAGAGAGAAAAATAGAATCAATGAGAGATAAAAGACAACCGGTATCCCAAATATCTCTACAATAGGTTAAGGAGTTAAAAAGTATTTTAATTTCAAAAGTGTGTACAATGCTGGTGATTTAGATCGATAATCAGAGTCATTTGAAGTGGTTTTTATGAAAACCGAATCCTACAGGAACCATAGTCATTGCAGTAACCACTGCAGGAAGCCGAATATTAGCCTCATGGTAGAGAATAAAGAAGGTTGCACTGAAGGCCACGACCATGCACACAATGGAGATGAACAACGACGTGAGGCCGAAAAGCAATCTAGAGGGCAATGAGTGCAAGAAATCGTCTTCTGCGTAACGCGAAGTTAGAATGGACAAGAAAATCAAAACAGAAGTTGAGGATGAGATCAAAGCAGCCGCATCTGATATGGTGAACATGGTGAACCAAAACTTTTGTTGAAAAATAGGAATGCCTGTATTTTCAAAATTGCCGCCCGGGACTGTGAAGGCTGCTGCAAAAACCACAGTAGTGATCAGAGTTGCAACCAGCATGCAGGAATTTGCTGTGTTTTTCATCCATTGCTCCCCATCTTTGCGGAGGCCTTCATGCTGATTCGTGAATATTTGCCGTGGTGTGAATCCCTCGTCACATCTGGCCTCTAGTTGGGAAGGTAGAACTATTTTCTCCATTTCCTTGATTCAATTTTGAAATGTCAAAAAAAAAAAAAAAAGATTTTGATGTGTGGGCAGTAATTGAAGGTCCATGTAAGTATTGTTTCTAATTTTCTAAAAAAAAATTTATGCATTTTGTAACTAACTCTATTTCTTATTGCTCTTTTTTTTTTGGAATATTCTCAAAATTGTATAAATATTTTAGAAACAACCAAAAAAATGTTTCTTATTTCTTGTTCCCATGGTTAAAGATGAATAAACTGTCATTCAATTTAAAAGCTTAAATTGATAGGTCGGATTTATTTATGGATATCTAACACTCTATCCATTTGTGGGTTTGGAAAAATTGCAATAAGACCCAACAAGTAGAAATCATAATAAATGGGAGGAAATAATAATGGAGGTCGCAAAACGTAAATAAAAAGATTATTTTATGATACTTGAATTCATGGATGTTGGAGTCATTTAATTAATTTTTCTTTATTAAAATGAACAAACTAAAACGTTACGAAACGAACTTTAAACAAGTACCTTGAACCAAAGTAATTCGCCTTGCATTTGAAGAGCTGCTCCTGAAACCCTGTTGAGATGATTTGGAGCCGCTAGTTTTGCAGCCAAATGCAGCATGTTGTACTTTTTGTCATTAGTTAATCTCTCTTTTATTGTGAATTCGTTGAGCCCACCGATCTCATCTATTAGGTTAAACACATTTTCAAGTCGATTTTCAATAGCTACATGAAATATACTCTTACCATCATCATCTTCTTCCCATACAATATCTGGATACGACCGAATAAGAACAATCAGAAACTCAATATTTCCTGCCTTTGCAGCCTCGTGTAGTAATCTTGTGGGATGTCTAATCAGCTCCAACATCTCCTCATGTGTTGTCACAAATAAAACTTGTGCAAACAAAAATTCAACTAATTCACGAGCTGATGTCTTCATCACATCTTTATTGCAGATCCATTTGAAAATAACTGTCCTCAAAAGATTAATCAAAGGTTCCTTCAATGAATGAATGAATTGCATGTATATATATATAAATAAATAAAGAGTGGTACAGGTAATTAATTTGGATAAACTAACAAGAGTTGATGCAGATTTTCCAACTGTTTAAATGCATTGTGCTACCAATTGCTGATGGTTTTCTAGCCATCACATGCAATGCAGTCTCGTAGCCATTCTTGGTGCATTTCATAACCGCTAAATCTCGATCCACGTCTAGAATTTCTAAACTTATATCTGCGAAAAGGAAATACGCATTAATCCAAATGAGTTGAGATATTAGATTAATGGTGTGTTTGAGAGTGATTTTGGAAGGACCAAAATCACTGCTCTTTCATGGATCATATTAGGTTTGGCAAAATAAAAAATTGATTTTTAAGGTATCACTCGGACGATCATTTTGGAAAACCAATTATACCTAAAATTATAAGCTGTTAGTGAAAAATTTGATCGAGTTACCGTATAAGTCGCTGTGTATGGTGGCAATAAGGAGGTGGATCCGTTCCTCAGAGGTTAGGTTGTTGAAATCAGTGGCAGACAAGAGATAGGAAGCCATTTTTCTACGCTTATAGGATATTGCTATGAAAAGTGGAGTTATTTGGTCAAAAGTACGAATAAGGGGAAGGTGTTTGTTGTTGTCCACCATAAGCTTGGCAATTTTTACAACTCCAGATGCAGCAGCAAAGCAAAGGGCAGTGTATCCATATTTGTTTTGCAAAGTCAAGTCAGTGGAGGTCATTCTAGGGAGTAGCTTCTCCACCAAGGCAGTTTGCTTGGCTTTGGCAGCGATGTGAAGAATAGTGTCTTTATTTCTTGTTATCTCATAGCGAACGCAATTGGGGAACTTGTCGATCACTCGCTTCACATATCCCCACTCACCACTTAGTGCAGCTGCATGTAGAAGAGATGCTCTCCGATCTGAAACATATATTCCATGGATTTTTTTAAAATAAGATGAATTTGATGTTTGCCAAAAATTAAAATTATTTTTCGATCATAATGCTACACTCTATGAATATTATGATAAGAATCTTAACAAGGATTTATAATAGACATGAACTACTTTTCTTATTACTAATTGGTTTTGATATTGAATTTAATAAATATTAATATAGTATCAAAATCCAAAACGAGTTGGATCTCACATGAACCCCATAAAATATTAATAATGTTGTCATGAATTTTATTAAAAGATTTTTGTTGGATATAAAATATGTACTAGAAAAGAGTTTAAAGTCTCAAAGATATATTTTTTTTTGTCCCATGGATATGTCACACGCTACTACAAAGTTAATATAGATTCGATATATTAAACATTTAAAAATTAAAATATTATTGTATCCTGAACAAATCACCACTCAACCCAAAAGTTTAAATTAATGGGTTGGATAAATTTAATTGATATAGATATATATTTTTGATATTTTGGAAGTGAATCCTTGATTCAAACTACGTGAAACAAAACAATTTTTACACTTATAAGTCTTATTTTAAAGAATCATTTTAAAGTAAAACTTACATTTCCTAATTTAAAATTTTAGTTTCATGTATTTGTTTGTAATTCACTCAAAGCACGTACGTGGATAAAAATTGATGGCAGGCAAAAATTGTTTCATCTAAAATGTTTATTCAAGATTCAAAATTTCTTAGAAGAAGAAAAAAACTGGCCATGTGATTCAATTATAGAAGGTTATAATTTGGAAAAACGTCAAGTGTTTATCTGTAACTTGGTAAAGTAAGTGGATTGATATCAAAAGGACAAATGTTTTGCAATGCGCAAATTACCTTCTTTGGTCCTTTTGGGATAGACGTCATCATCCGATTCCGAGGCTTCTGCAACGTCTATTATCTGCCTCTCCGCAGCCGCTTCCAGTTGGGTGTCGTCCGCCGTATACGGCGGAGGAATGACCTCTACTTCCTCGTCATGTTGATCATGTGGGATGAAATTGATTGAAGAAGAAGGCACACTCTGGCTCTGGGATTCTCTCGTACAGTTCATTCTCAAATCCCACCAAACTCTGAGCAATTAAACAAATGGAAATGGCCAATGGGCGGCTGAAGTTCAAGTTCAGTTTGTTAATGCCTTCTTCATGGGCTTTTAAGGGAATGTTTTGGATAAAGAAGGAAAATAAACAAAACAAAAGAGAGAAAAAAAGTAAAGGAAATTTGGAATGGATAACAACTGGCAACCACGTTGAAAATAAATAAAAATAATAAAAGAAACCAGGGAGAGGGCTCAGGCAGAGAGCTCGAAAAAGAGAAGGATTCGTGAGAAGGAAAATGGAGAGGAAAAGATAGAAAGGAAACATCTCGAGAAATGGGTTTCCTTCTATGTGGCATGTTCTTGTTTCGAGCAGCATTATTGGCTGAAAATGCAATTAAAGTCAGCTGCATTGGGAAAGATTTGGGTATATAAATTTGTTGGATCCATGAGTAGTTTGAAATAAAGTTTCACATCCACTGCGAAAATGGGTGTAATTTATAAAAGAGAACAATTATCTTCTTTCATGTGAAGTTTTTGGGTGAAATCAAAAGTAAAACCGTGAGAGTTATGCCAAAAGTATAAAATATTATACCATTATGAAGATATCTGGAGTACCGTTATCTTCAACAAGTGGTATTAGAGTCTTGGCAGAAAAAAAAAAAACAACCAAGCTGTGTGGAGGAAATCCTTGGTGGCCGAACAAGAGTGATTGGTAAGAATTCCGTTCGAGTGGAGGAGATTGAAGGTGTGATAAAAGCGGGCTTTCGTTCCCTGTCGGGAGTAGATGAGTCACATTGGCTAGGGAATATTATATCGAGATACTTGGTTATGGAGATATACTTGAGGTACCGTTGTCCTCAACAAAGTTAAAACATCCTCTTCATGATAATGTAATCTTTTGGGGATATCAAAACTAAAATAATTGGGACTTTTGAAAAGTCGACAATATTATATACCAGCCTAACTTAGTCCAATGATAATTGACATACAATAAAAATATAGATGTTAGTCCGATGATAATTGGCGTACAAAGAAACGTGGAGGGTGATATATTGTTACTAACATGAGTCTTAATTCTTCTTTTTATTAAAACAATGGATCTCTTTTCTTGAGATTAACAAGTCGAGGAAGGAAGAAGAAAGAGAAAAGTAAAAGGTTGAAGAAATTAAAATAATGTTATCCTTATTTTATAACCAATTTGGCATGAGTAGAGCATGGATAAGGAATAAGATAAAGAAGAGGGAGATCTCTTTAGTTTGGTATGGCAAGTCACTCACGTGGGGAATAAAAATGTAGAAGGATGGATTATTTTACTATGAAAAAGTACCATAAGGAAGGTTGAAGTTATTGGAAAGAGAGTGAATGTATTTATAGAACTACGGGTCTTCATACTTCGATATTTGAAATTTAGAAGGGTTTAATTTACAAGAGAAGGAAATTAGTGGTGCTAAATAAACGTTGTGCTGTCAAAACGAACATAGTTCAACGGTAATTGACATATACATTCAAAAGAGAGAACGAGAAACAAGAAATTTATTTTTTTGTTCTTTCCAAAATTTCTATACAAATTTTAGAATGTTTTGTAAAAAAGAGAAACAACAAATATAAATAGTCGGTGAAATGCATAAAGAACTTTTCTTTTGCTTTCGAATCTATATCTCAAATATCTAAAGTCCTTACATGTACAATTTTTAATAATAAGAATTATTCTAGTAAATTTTGTTTAATATTGTAACTTATTATTTTTTTTCTGGAATATTGAATAAGCTCTCGACCTATCTTTTCTATAATGTATTTTTTTTTTTAAATTCTCTATAATTATGTGTAATATATTCATGTTTACGACTCCATGTTATGAACTATCAATTATAGAGGTCTTAACTATGGGACAAGTCATGTCATTTTTAATTAATTTATAATTTAGATTTTAATAAGAAAGACTAAATTTTAAATTATAAAACTTGAGAGAATAAAATAAAATCCATTAAATTTTAAGATGTGAAGTAGAAATGTGAGTAAAATTTAGAGGGAAAACGAATTCCTACTACATAGTTGAGAATTGTCCTTACTTAAAATCACAATTTACTTTATGCACGAGAAAATACTTCTCTACCAAAAGTTTGTTTAACCAATAAGAGAGAATGCTAAAAAGAGAAAAGAAAAAAAAAAGAGAGATTTATTCTCTATTTTTTTTAGTGGTGGTAGATCATGAATGAGAATGTATTATTCCTATATCAATATAGGAAAATACTTAAATCCTTTTCTACGAGTAACTAATCGTTAAATTTTAAAATATAACTAATTGTGAAATTATGTTGGTAAGAACAAGATTTCATCTTGGCTAATAAACAAGGAGTGAGATATTTTTCCACTAATAAAATGGAGAGCTATAAATGTAAAAAGAAAATTAGAGAACAATATAGTAGGGGTTCGAACACAGGACCTCCGATCTATTCTAATACCATATTAAGGATAAATAAATCAATATTCAACTCAAAAGTTTAATCTAATAGTTCGGATAAATGAGTATTTCTCATCTAACAATGAGTTCAATGTTTTATACTATTCAAAAAGCACTATTAAAATAAATTACATGAAATAACTTAATTTATTTGACACTAAAAAAAAGAGATTAGGAGAGGTAAACACTGAAACGGACAATCATATCCTCTCCGTCAGTCATGTGTTGGTTCTCCCGACGGCGGAGATTCTCGATCACCGCAAACCCTCCAGCCTTCTCATACTTTCCTGTGCCACCAACCACTGCAATTGGCGATTCCGGCGACACTCTCCGGTGGACCCCGAAGAAGCTTATCGTATCCTCATCCTTGCCGTCGTCTTGATTATGTTGGTGCAATACGACGGTGAATGCTATCGTATGGCTGGAGCCGTCCGAAGAGCAAACAAAGTAGAATCCTTGTGCTCTTCCCATAACGGCAGATCCCAACTCTTCACCTTCTGTTAACTCGTCGTCCATGGCCGTGAGTTGACCTGCGGTCAAAACTTTTCCACTGTTGTAATTTTTGTTATTGTTGATCAGTGGGACCCCACCGGGGAGAGGAAAGATGTTCTTGTTGGGTTTGGAGAACGGAAGGTCGGCGGCGGCGGTATCCGATTCGGCTGTGATTCCGGTGACCACTCTAGCAGATGGGTGGGACCCTCCCAAAACATCATGCATGAAGAATGATAACGTAGGATTCGATGATGGGCTGACAGAGACCTGAGGTTGTGGGCCGGGTCTATCTGGCGATATCATCGTAGTGAGGCCCATGACAAGAGGATGTTGTGGGCTGGGACTTAGTAATGGGCCTACAGCAGCCGGTGGATTGACCAGGTCAAAAGGTTGTGGGACGACCTGGAGAAGGATTCTAGATGAGTCAGCAGAAGATAAAGCGGTGACAACTAAGAAGATAGAGAGTGGAATCTTGGTTGGGTTGGCCATTAATCCGTTGGGAGACTTGAAGGAAAATGATTTGAGAGTAGGGTATATATATATATAGTTAGGGTGTAAGTGAGGTGGATGAGATGGAGTTGTTAAATATGCCTTTTCTTTTTCTAATGTGTTTTAGTTGAATTACCTGCCCCATGAAACAATATATCTTTTTTGAATAAAGAAGAAATAACAAGAAACTATAAAAGCACTTCTTTTTGTATTTATTAAAAAAGAGGAAAGCAGCTGAGACAAAAAATGAAAAACTAATAAATATAAACATCATCAAGTATCATTCTCAAAAATCAAATTAAAAACTAATAAATATAAACATCATCAACTCATCATTCTCAAAAATCGAATGAAAAACTAATAAATATAAACATCATCAAGTCATCATTCTCAAAAATCAAATCAAGTGATCACCAACCATTTAACGCTAGCTAACAAGTATTGATTCTCATCAAGAGTACTCTCTTGTTAGGGATAAAACTATATATCATCACAAATATAGGCAATATATTGTCCAATTAGGTTCAATTGATTCGCTAAATTAAATCAATTTGAACTTACTGTTGGGAAGGAATAGACAAAGGAACTATGCAAAAGATAAATATAGAGGCAAACTAATATAATGAGAATATAAAGGAACTATGCAAAAGATAAATATAGAGGCAAACTAATATAACGAGAATACCAAATCTATTAGATTTTTTCATATTGAACAAGGAATATGTTGTGCCTTTATATAGGCTAACAACAATAACAAAAGTAGTATGAACATGCCCACCAATTATCCCATTATCCCACTTCCTTAGTGTCATGATAATTGGTGTCACTGAATTACATTTGAACTACTTAATTATTCTATTTCTTTACTGCGACCATAATTGGTGCTGCTAAGTTACATTTGAACCACTCCATTATCCCACTTCTTTAGTGCCGCAATAATCGGTGCCACTAAGTTTGAATTATTCCTTCAATACTCACAAAATAAAAAAAATAGATAAACAAAAGTAAAACTTCTAAACAATAAAAAAATATAATAAATCAAGATAGGAGAAGGAGAGATTGAAACCAAATTTATACCGGTTTAGGTTCAATTTTCAGCTACGGTTCAGCTTCCTATAAAATGTGAAGGAGGGGAAATAGTAGGAGAGTTTACAACCGCTAAAAAAAACTTAATTACTCTACAAAGCTCTTTTAAACTCTCAACAATGGTGCCCTCATGCACTCTCTCTCTTTTTGTCGTACAAATGAACCCGTCACTACACTGCCCTCTAATTTAACAAAATAAAAGACAGTTTGAAAATAATGGCGGTAGCCCAGCAGCGCTGCACTAGGGATGAAAATTGTCATTATTCTCCACCTTTTTGTCCTGTGACGATGGTGTGGGCCTCCGTAATAGCGCCATGTTTGCTACCAACTTGAAGTTACGCCTTAGACTAGCGCCATGACTCGCCGTAACTGTGCCAAGGTGAGCAACAGTGTCAAGGTGGTCTGGGGTCGAGATTTTCGGCTCTGCAGCATCTTTTGGTTCCCTATTCTCAGCATCTAGATCTCTCTCCCTTTTTCTTTTATGAAGTTGACGAAATAAATCAACGAGCAGAGATGTAGTTGATGAGAACATAAATTTATGTTGACGAGGCTTGAAAAGAAATCTAGACATGTAAGTGTTGTGAAATGTATCGACCCATAGCTTAAACTGAAACGCACAACAAATAACTGGAACAATTGCCATTGCGGCAATAGTGATCGGAACGCAGATTTTAGCCTCATGGTAGAGGATAAAGAAGGTTGCACTGAAGGCCATAACCATGCACACAATAGAGATGAATAGCAATGTAAGTCCCAAGAGCAATCTAGAGGGTAGTGAGTGTAAGAAATCTTCTTCTGCGTAGCGTGAAGTTAGCATTGACAAAAACATCAAAATAGAACTTGAGGATGTGAGCAGGGCAGCCACATCTGCTATCACAAAAACGGTGAACCAGACCTTGTGTAGAAAAATAGGGGTGCCAGTATTATCATCGCTACCGCCAGGAATAGTAAAGGCTGCAGCAAAAACTACAGTGGCGATTAGAGTAGCGACAAGCATACACGAGTTTGCAGTGCTTTTCATCCACTTCTCACCATCTTTCCGAAGCTGTTTGTGCTCTTCTGTGAATAATTCACGTGGTGTCAATTTGGCCGATGGATCATCATTATGACATTTGGCCTCAAGTTGGAAAGGCAAAACTATCTTCTCCACTTCCTTAAACCAAAGTAGTTCCCGTTGCATTTGAAGTGCAGCTCCTGAAACTCTATTGAGATGATTTGAAGAAGCTATTTTTGCAGCTAAATGTAGCATGTTGTACTTTTCTTTGCCAACTGTCCTATATTTTGTAGTGAAGTCCTTCACCACACTAATCTCGTGAATTAGTTTGAACACATTCTCAAGTCGATTTTCCACTGCGATATGAAATATGCTCTTACCATCATGATCACCTTCCCATGCAATATATGGGTGTGAGCTGATAAGAAGAATCAGAAACTCAACATTCCCTGCCTTTGCAGCATCATGTAATAATCCTGTGGGACGTTTAATGAACTCCCGCAGCTCATTTTCTTGCAAATTTTGTAGAACATGACCCCACAGTGAACTAACTAATTTACGAGCTACTGTCTTCATCACATCTTTACTGTACATCTCTTTAATGCCTACAGTCAAAAGATTTTGAATTGTATGTATGTATACGTGTAATTGTGTATGTACTAACCAAATGAGTATAAATGTAGGTTTGAAAATAAAAACTAACCAGAGTTGATGTACTTTTTCCAAACATTTATCTCATTTCTACTACTGATTGCTAATGGCTTTCTGGCCAAGACATGCAATGCTGTCTCATTATTATTCTTTTTGTCTCTCACAGTTGCTAACTTCTTATTTTTCTGCCAAATCTCCATACTTATATCTGTGAAGAGAAAATACAAAATCCAAATCTCAAATGAAAAGAAGCATTATTGTGAGATGAAAAAAATTAGGTGCTGAAGTGATTAATATATATTACCATAAAAGCCACTGTGTATGGTGGCAATAAGAAGCCCAACCTGTTCTTGAGGGCTTAATTTGTTGAGATCAGTGACAGATAAGAGGTAGGAACCATTTCTCTGCGTTTATATGATATTGCCATGAAAAGTGGAGTTACGTTTTCGGAGCCACAAATAAATGGAAGATCTTTATTCTTTTTCACCAACAGATCAGCAGTTCTAACGACTCCTGATGTAGCAGCGAAGCAAAGGGCAGTATTCTCATATTTGTTTTGCCGAATCATGTCAGCTTTGCTCATTTTTTCGATCAACTTCTTGACGAAATCACTATGTTGGGATCCAGCAGCAATGTGAAGAGCATTCTCTTTGTCACTTGTTATCGGATCAGTCGGTCTCAATTTTGAGTTGTTAAAAATAGATTCAGCTTGTTGCCAATCGCCGATAAGTGTAGCTTGGTAAAGACTAATTTTGTCTATGGCTGAGAACATAAATATCATATATAAATTATATATACACACACAATATTGCTACCGCTATCAGACCCAAAACGCTTGTCACCCACTGGCCACTGCCCACTCCAAAACTGGACATTTCAAAACTTGCAAATAATATTTAAAAATTGTGACACGAATATCATACATACATGAAAACTTTAAGTTTCGTCACTTTTTTTACCGGTTCCTAATAAGCGGATATCCTGCATGACTTGGGCAAAAGCCTTCTTATACGGATCATCGGCAGTGGGTGCCATTTGGGCGTCGTCAGCCGTAGACGGCGGAGGAATGGGATTGGGTTCAACAACAACCTCGACTTCCTCATTGATGGAAGCAGAAGAAGCATGTGGTTGTGGGTGTGGGAAAGAAGTGGAAGATGATGATTGGGCCATGGAATTGCTCTCACTCTGAGCCTGAGGAATGGCAGATCTTACAGAAAAGGAAGAAGGAGATAAGTTTGATGCGAGATGAATGGACTGGAGAAGAAAAAGTGGATAAGCAAGAGAGTCAATAATTAAGTAGTTCAATATATCTTTCATTTTTTCTCAATGAAAACCACGTTTCTCATAAAATTAAAAAATTAATTAAGTAGTTGAAGAAGAAAAAAGATTACACAATAAATAGAGCAGAGACCAAGACTTTGATTATTACAGTACGAAGAGTGGGTGGCTGTCTATCAATATCATAAATTAAGATATAACTTCAAGTGAAAAAGTGAAAAAAAAAAAAGGGGGAGAGAGAGTTAATGGGAGAGGGGAAAAAAAAAACTAGTTGCAAGAGAAAAAGGGCGGGAGAGAAAATTAGGAAAGGCTACATCAGCCATCCAAGCCACTTAATTTAAAATAGTCATATCATAGAACGTATACCAACACCATGTTGGAAGTATCGATGTTTTGATGAAAATGTAGAGGTCGATTTTATGGACATATCGATATTCGGGAAAAATCATAGAAATTATAGATATTATATTGATACAAATTTTTTGAATTAGTAAATGAGATTTTAATTGTAGCTTAATTAATTCGTAATTTATCACTTTTGACCATCATATATTTAAATATATAAGTAATATACTTATGGAAATATGACCAAAACTCTTTTTTCTTGAAATCAGAGGATTAGGTCCCGGAATTCTCGGAGTTGAAAATCCCTCAATTCAAACGTGATAAAAACATCAGAACAAAATCATGTATACACGCATGAAAATTATTTGAATTAGTGAATTAAAGGTATTGTTGCTTTGTTTTGATTATGTTTTATTGATAATTTCTAATCTAATATAATATTTAGTTACATAATTGAAGTGAAATATCAATCATATAAAAGAATGAAATAACCGTAAAAAATATAAAAAATAAAATTTGTTATATACAAATGGGGTGGTATAACTTAATTAGTAAAAAAAAATAATATTTTCTTTTAATTAAAATAAACCTGCATAATCTTTAAAGAAAGTCCAAATTTGAGTGCTGAAGATTTTTTTTTAGAGAAGTGGTGAAGATATAATTCATAAGGTTCAATTATTTACTTAATTATTTTCCTAAGGAGGTTTGCCGATTTTTAGTGTTTTCTATGAGAGATGAACAGATCTAAATATTTTAAAAAAAATCGAATCCTACATTATCTCAATGCTATCTGATTTTCTACAGCGGGGAGACAAGAAATTATGCTCTCTGATTTTCTTTCTATATTTTTCATCTAACCGTCGTCGGATGTTCTATATACTAGTCAAAAAGCAGTAATAAAATAAATTACAGTACGTGAGATAACTTATTTGACACCCAAAAA
>NW_019104497.1:3348776-3367589 GCF_001995035.1 Momordica charantia
AGGTCGTGAGTTTGAATCCTAAAACAATAAACAAAATGGTTACCAAATTTATTCCGATTTTTTATTCGGAAAAACTTAAGAAACAAGAAAAATATCTAAGATTTGAAATGTTGTAAAATTGAAGGCCGTGCAGGACATGATCAAGTTTTCTGAGCATTATATGATTGGATCTGTTCGTGTACGATATAATCATGGGATTGTTGATCTAGCTTATCATAGATGTTGGTCGYYCAACCCTTTGTTCGCATTGATGCAYGATGACCTTCTAGGCGAGTGTAGAGAGCAGATCAGAATTACAGCATTCACGTGTATGTCAATGGCAACCTTAATTATAATTGTGGTTTCCATAGCATCCTTCATGATGTCAAAGGCCAATTATGGCCATGGGGACAGTACTACAAACAATAATATTATAATAATTCATACTTTCTGGCAAAACCATGGATTCACTGTGTTCAGAACATTAAACATTGTATCTGTGGTGTCATCTATAACTTCGATACTCGGCTTTCTATTTCTTCTTCTGCCGCGCCATTTTGAAGGTGATTTCTTGGAATTGGTGCCCATTAAGTTGATGGTGGGACTGATGATGCTATTTGTTGCTGGAGTATGCATGGTGTTGGCTTTTAGTGTCATCTTCTTCACTGCATATCATCAACTAAAGGCTAAGCCTTTGGTGGCTATTGGGGCAGCATCCACCCTTCCATTTTGCTATGTTTGTGTGGTTCACTCAAAACTTGTGGTGGGTTTTCTGCGATTTTCTTATTGGTATAAATTCTCTTTGAAGCGGTGCAAAAGAGAGTTATTCCGACATTGAAATTGTTAGGAAGACTTTGATTTTTTCTTATGGATTTATTCATTTGCTTGAAGTAAAAGCATTTTGATTATTGAGTGGTTAATATTCTCGAAAAAATAATTTTAGAGTTGAAATTATACTTTAGAATAGATCTTGTTCAAATAAATATTGCTGTTACTGCGAGGTGCCTTTATCCTATAGATAAGTAATTTGATCTCATACTCTTCAAATATAAACAAAATACAAATAATATGACTGTAGAATTAGATTTCTATTGTAATTTGTGGGTCTTAAAAGATTTAGCCGTCAATCTTGTGTAATTTAATTCAAGAATTAATTTTCTTTCATGCGTTAGTAGGCTAATATAGTATAACTGGAGCAAAATATAAAAGTTACATTAATCGTCCAAGTCTAAAGTTGAAGGGATTAAATTGAAAACTTAAAAGAGAGAAAATTAACTAAACTTGGAGTAAAAAAAGTAACTTCTTAAAAGAAGACAAAGGGTTGAAAAGTCAAAATCTCAATTCACATATACACATGCACCCACCACATATGACAGAATTTTGTAATTACTATGAGAATTCTACAAGATATATGTAAATAAAAGTGTCAAATCTGGAAGCAGTTATTGCTTATCTGGTATATTGAACCTACAAAAATTAATTTCCATTAATAATCCTGTGAATGGATGGGCACGTGCCATTGACTTGGCCCCAAAAACGAGATATCATCGTGGCCGTTGATGAGATGCCTGAAAAATCTTCAAGAAAGCTGGTAAATCAAAACTCAGCTCTGTTTCCTGTTTACTGTGTGGGAGAAAAAATGACTCTGAGAGGCCTAATCAGTCCTCCAAGATCCAGATCTTCTCCCAGAGATTTCAGACCGCACAATAATGGCGCCCCAAATCCGCCGTCGAGGCCCAATTACATGTCACCACGCCGCCGGCCCACCACGGCGGAGCAGCAGCACACTCAGACTCACAGAAAACCCAGTGCCACTGCTACACGTGCAACCAAAAAAAGTCCGCCCAGAATCAGACCTTCACCGAAACCCACTGCTCCCATCGTGCCTTCCCGGCGGCCAAATCCTAACGATCTGCACAATCAGAAGAAATTAGACACCAAAACGACGCCTAAAATTGGCGGTGCTAAACCATCGTCCCCTCGTACTCAGCCGCAGAGGCTGCGTAATGGGGTTGAACCACCGCGTGGGCCCACACCAATTTCCAAGAACACTACTCCAAAGCCAAAACCAGCCATAGCCATTGCTTCTGCTTCCAGATCCGATTCCCCTGCTGCTAATTCTTCTCCCAGCTCCAAGCATTTACCCAGCCCTGGATCGGCTCAACACCATGATATGAAGAATCACAGCCCTTATTCCGGCGGAACTTACACTCCACTTGCCGATCCTCAACTTAACAATCACTTGCAACGCCTTTCTATAGACGGTGAGAGCTCTTATCTTGTATATAACTCTTGAAACTTCGCCATTACCCTTCATGATTTTTTGGCTCCTGCAAATGGTTGTTAATTTGTCCAAAATTTGTTTTAAACCTTATTAATTTTTCAATTAGTAATTAGAGTCTAATTGCCAATTCCATTATCTTTGTAATGCTTATAATGCTATAAACAGCTACATTTTCATTTATAGGTTGTAATAAGTATCAATATTCATAGATCCATCTTCAATAATTGTTTATTCTAAATCTATGTTAGCTCGTTGGAATCTGTAACATGCCCTCAAGATCGTGATTTTTTTTCCTCATCAATCTTAGACGGATCTCATTTTTGGACCATACACTCGCGAGTTTGTAGCTCTATAGTATATTAATATTTATGGGTTCTCAAAATTAATTTACAATGCCAATGAAACTGTCCAAAATTTTTTATATATGATGTTTAAATCCTGAAAAATTAAAGAAAGACAAAAAAGTTTTGAATCAATTTTTTTTTTTTTTTTTAATCCAGGAGGAACTAGATCTAGTTACTAATTATTATAGCGCTTTATCCTGAAATTTGTATATATGTAGGTAAAGATCTTGCGAGCATCATCCTTCACGCAAATTCGATATATGAATCAATTGGCTCTGATACGATGGAAGAATCTTTCCAAAGCAATGCTCCAAGAATATTTCAAATTTACAAAGACATTGCATCTCATCGTCAGGAGAACTCATCCGTTACATCTTACTTCACAAAGCTAAAGATATTATGGGACGAACTTGAAACTTACAGTGACGATGTGCCTCAATGTTGTTCCTGCGGTGCAATGGAGAAGCTGAGTGGGCATGTGGAGAG
Organism: Momordica charantia; assembly: GCF_001995035.1. The sequence continues at coordinate 3,351,870 of NW_019104497.1, forward strand.
GGAAAAAGTTATGCAATTTCTCATGGGATTAAACAATTCATATTCCACCATATGCCCCCAAATCTTACTTATTCAGCCCTTCCCAACGATGGAGAAAGCATATTCCATTATAATTCGAGAAGAAAAACGGATGGAGCTGGTTACGTCGTTAGAAATGGTTGCTGCAAAAGTAATGGAAAACAAGTGGCTTCTTCAGAATGATCAGTCGAGTAATGGTTATGATGATGGTATTCATGAAGAAGTTAATGGCAACACTGAAGATAATGTCGAAATTCCCAGCTTCCCAAATGAGTCATTGCTCATAGATCTTGGCTCTCCTGTGCGATGTTGAATATTTTCAGCTCAAACAAGTTTCAGGTTATGATTTTTTTTTCCCCTTTTATCCATAGAAGAATTGTTGCACCTTCTCAAAAGAAAAAAAGAAAAAAAAAATTGCATTTCGCTCTCATATGTTCATTATTTCTAAATTACATAAAATGTATTTTTTTTTCAGGATTTGAGGACAAAAAGAAATAACTTTCCAAATATTAATCATTTAATAATCAACCATTAGTGTGAGATCTCGAGTTAGAAACGACTTATCTTCATATTAGTGTGAGATCTCACACGGATTAGAAAAGACTTATCTCCACGATTGGTGAGTAGGAATTCATGCTTACTTTTTTATGTAGTTTATTTTTAGTGAGTAAAAACATTTCATGAATTTGATTTAGTTATTAAATGCAATATAAGGTGCTTACTCAATACTAATAAATCACGTCAAGAAATAAGTAAGCTTTCTACACTAATTAGTGTGGAAGTAAGATTTTGTCCATTCTTCTATTTAGGTAAGATTGTAATATTTTGATGGAGTGTTTGTTTAGTCAAGAATTGAAGTTTTCATATGTTATGTTATGTGCACGATGATTGAGAAAACAAACACATTGCAAACATAAAGAAATTGTAGTTTAAGAATTTCGAGGATTAAAACAAATTAATCATTGTTTATACCTAGGCATTGAGAGCAACAACGTTTGGTGTGTGAAATTTTGTCGTATGTGGAGGAAGGGTGGAACCGGGAAGGCACGCACTCTAAAGTTTGGCTCTCACATGCCAAACTAAATTCCAAATTTTAGATTCCAATATTTTATAATCACATAATTAATTGGTAGAGAGAGAAATGCATCATATGTTATTGTCAATAACCCTCAGAATCACGTTACATGCGTATAATCACATAGTTAATATTTTTTAGATTAAATTATATCAAATGTCCATTAACTTTAGAGTAGGTTTCAATAATACTCTTATACTCTTTTATTTTTATTCTTAAACTTTAAATTTATTTCAAAACTACCATTTCATCAACTTTTGGGTTGAGATGAACATGGTAAAGTGAGCGATGACTTGTAAAAAAGTGTGGTACACGTGAGAGAGAAAGGTTTCAAGTTTCATATTTATGCATTTGTACTTTTAAGATATGTGTTCAATTATATCATTATTATTATTTAAGTTTAATTTTAATCTTAAGCTATTGAGATTGTTTCAAAACATGTCATTTTCCAAGAACACTGCTCTAATACCAAAACGAGTAATTGCTTCTGCTTCCTTATCTGATTTCCCTGCTTCTAATAAAATATTTCGATTCTTCAATAATAATTCTCCCAAGTCCGAGCATTTGCCCAGCCATGGATCAGGTCAACACCAAAAATACGAACTTACACTCCATTTGGTCATCCTCAACTTAACAATCACTTCCAACATATTAGTATTTATGGAGTTCCAGGATCCTGAAATTACTATATATGTGTAGGTAAAGATCTGGCAAACATGCAGACAAAGACATTTGCATCTCATCAGGGAAACTCATCAATGATCTCCCTCTATTAGATGTATTTGCAGCGGAGAAGATGAGTKTGTCATATCCCGCCGGTCTTGGTTTTGATTTCACCAAAAATGCTTTATACTAATTGAGATAATTGTCTCATCTATATACCGTGAGTTATGTTCTTCCTTAGTCGATTTGAGATTTTATTTATATTTAGCTTGCAAACTCAATTTATTCACGTGTTTTCAATGATTGAGAAAACATATTCTATTATAATTCCAGGAGAAAAATAAGTTTTTTTTTCAAGTTTAGATAATTTTAAGTAAAAAATATCATATGAATAACATTTTTATTTCCATTAATCTTATTTCGATTAATTTTTATTTTATTTCTTGTCATTTCAATTTAACAACTCAAATTTATTTGATTTAGTAAATCTAAAAATAAGAAAAATGTCATTTGTTGGATGGGTACATATTATATGGTGGCGGTGGATGAAAAAGTAGGTGATAGATCAAGAGACGAGACCTTAATAATAAACGGTTGAAAAGTCAAAGTCAAATCCTCGAGTGGCAATAACATGCACTCACCATATGTGACCGAAAGGAAGTATAAATGAAGAAATAATACAAGTAGCGGTGAAGACGTCATTGCTTATCTGGTTTGGTGACATAAAACTCTGATTTGTGAAGCTAATTTTAATTAATTATAATCGTGTGAGTGTGTGAGTGGGGATTGAGTTGACCCGAAAACCCCTCCATTGGATCGCATCGTGGACGTTGACTTTGAGGCTGATGAGATGAGATGTCTTAAAAGTCGAAACCAGCTATGTGTTTGGGCGAATGAGAAAAATGAGAGGCCGAGGCCTAATCAGTCCCCCGAAAAGCCGATTTTCTGTCACAGAATCCGACTCACAAAATAATGCCGCCGCCAATCCGCCGTCGATGCCCAATTACATGTCAGCAACCCGGCGATCCACGGCGGCGAGGGTGGTCAATCCCAAACAGCAGCAGACCACTCACACAAAACCCACTTTTGGTTCTAATGCTATTCGTGCAACCAAAAACAGTTCGCCAAAACCCACCCCCGTCGTGCCTTCCCGGCGGCGGCCCACATGGGCGCCAAATAATCCTAACGGCCACAACGACAATTCCACCACCAAATTAACGATCGCTAAAATTACCACAAGTAGAAACTCGAACGTTAATGGAGTTCAACAACAACCGCGTGGGCCAACACTAATTTCCGTTGCTTCTGGTTCCAGCCATGGATCGGGTCATCACCAAGATGCGAACAACAATAACATTGAAGGCGAAGAAGAAGATTCTACTACAGTGATCGGTCATCCTCATGTTATCAATCAATTACAACAGCTTTCTATAGACGGTGAGCTTATATAACTGCTCTTCAAATTTCTCCATCCATTTCTCTGTTGATGATTATTTGGCTGCAAAAGATTCCCCATTTCAACCTTGCAAATGGCTTTTAAATGTTGGTTCAAAGTATTTATTCCATTAAAAATCATTTTCATTTGCAAATCCTGAAGTTACAAACAGAGGTCTTTTATTTTTATTTTTATTTAGTCAAACTGTTAATTTAGTTTATTACTTTATTAATTTGTCAATTAGAAATTAACTAGAGTTTAATTGCAATTTTCGCTATCTTTGTGATGCTCTAAGTAATTACATTTTGGTTCTAAAGGGACCCCTTTGCGGAAACTTTCCCAAATATTTTTTATATATATAATCTTTCAATTTTGAGTTCGGGGTACGGTATGGAGTAATGGTATGGAGTAATGGTAGAATAAGTTTAAATATAATTGATTTTTCAAAACCACCATGCGAACCATACCTCAAAAATCAATTTTAAAGTGATTTTAAACTTTCTTAAAACAAAATTTTTAATTTGTCAAATATGATCAATAGAAAAAAAAGAGAAAAATGAGTAATTTTGATAATGATCCAAAGTGATTTTGACAGGGTCAGAAAGCACGGGGTTAATAGAGCTTGTCTTGATCTTGAAATTGTCCTATATATTGTAGGTAAACATCATGCGAAGATGGTGTTTCGTGCAAATTCCATGGATGAATCTGTCGGCCCATATACAAAGGAAGAATGTTCTCCTCAAAGCAATGCTGAGAGAATATTGGAAATTTACAAGGACATTGCATCTCATCGTCAAGGAAACTCATCCATTACATCTTACTTCACAAAGCTAGAGACATTATGGGAAGAACTTGAAACTTACAGTGATCTGCCTCAATGTTGTTCCTACAGTGCAACAGATCAGAAGCCAAGTAAGCTTGTGGAGAGGGAAAAAGTTATGCAATTTCTTGTGGGGTTAAACGATTCATATTCCACCATCTGCTCCCAAATCCTTCTTATTCGCCCATTTCCAACGGTGGAGAAAGCCTATTCCATTATAATAATGCAAGAATAAAAACAGAGAAACATTGTTTTGTCGTTAAAAATTGTTGCAGAAATAGTAATGCTTCTGTGCGATGTTGAAGATATTTAGCTCAAATAAATTTCAAGTTAATTATGTTTTTTTCTCTTTTATCCATAAGAGAATTCTTGCTTTTCGCCCTCATATGTTCATTATTTATTAATCATATGAAATGTATTTTTTTTCAAGACTTGACAAAAATATTTGTCCAAACTACTAGTCATCTAATACAATGTGATATATATCGAGGTAGAAAATATTTATCTCTATGATTGGTGAGTACGTAGGAACTCGTACTTGTTTTTTTTATATGGTTTATTTTTAATCAGTGAATAAAAATATTTGGTGGGATTCATTTAGTTATTAAATGTAATAAAACTGCTTAATACAAATAAACCACTTTAAGAAATAAATAGGATTTCTACTTATTAGCTAGTGTCATAGTGTGGAGGTAAGTTCTTCCGTTTGAGTAACATTGCGTTGAAAAGTTTCATTTTTTCTCTTATATATCATTGAAATAGTTTGATTTTCATTACTCAAATATCATTCTTTTCTCTAATTAATCTTTCCAAATTTTGTACAAAATTCAGAACTTGATAATTTTGCTCTGATCGAATAAATTAACTTCATACTTCTCCTGTACTCTACTTGTCAAATTCCCAAACGACGACGTTTCCATCCTCTGCAAGTACGCATCAAAAAGAAAAATCAATCAAAGATACATATACTTCGAAAAGAAAAAGGTAATAAATTGTTAAGATATGGCTTCTGAATGATAATAAGGTGAAATAAGTACGTCCTCAATCTGTCCAATAGCTTTTAAAACTCGCAAACTTTAACCTTTCCATTTATATACAATAGGTTTATGAAAATTATAAGACACAAAATTGAAAGTTCAGATATCTATTGGACAAGACGTTTAATGATTTATTAGACATCTTTCTAAAGTTCAACCATCTATAAGCATTTTTTGAAATTCACCACTAAACTTATAATTTAACGGTCATAATATCATTATCACTAGGAATTATATTCAGAGCGTACTCCCTAGAAAGGTCTTTTGCTTCTTCTGCCATAGCCGTCTGCAGCGCTGCCCTCTAACTCAATTCCACTGTCATCCAACCTAAAACACAAATACTAAGGTTTGAGGGTTTTTTTTTTCTTTCTTTTCCATAAGAGACTATGAAATATGAAATGCACCTAAAAACATAAAAACACTGAATGTAGTCTAGTCACTAAAATGGAGTTTTGAATCATATTTGATATAAAAAGCCGCCTGAGTTTTGAGACAGATTTAAATTTGAGGATTGGGTTGGAGATGCCATCCTGATTTAGTGGGAGAACATATTCTACTTTAATTAAACTGCAACGAAATTAAGAAGGAAAAAAGTACGAGAACAAACTTATTTAACTCACATATAAACAGACACATCTGGCGACCGTGGAGTCACACGAACAGAATAGTATGACGAAATATTATAATCTCAGCCACGGCGGCAACAGTGAATGCAGATCTTTGGTGGCGGCCTTCATTTTCATTTCGTGGTGGGGCGTTTTACGTGGTCACTAGTGATTAGTTTCGTTAAGGATCTCACACTGAAAAAAGTAGGAGATATCTAACAATGATTTATAATATAAGTGGACTACTCTTTTTATTATCAATTACTACTTAATTATACTCGTTTTGATTATAATATAATATAATTAAATTACTGTACATACGAGCTAAGTCCCGACAAGAGATGGGGGAAGATCCCCAATAGAGCCCGCACCACTCCATTGCCATTTCTAAAGTCAATGTCCTAACGTGGGCCATTCACACAGATACATGCACCCACCCCATATGCGAACCTAATAAAAATAAATAAATGAATAATAAAAGTCGTCGAAATCAAAACGTCATGGATTATTTGGTTTTAGCTACTGACAAAATTAAGGCTCTACAATTAATAATCCTGTGCGGTTGACTTGACCCGATCAAAAACAATCCATTTCCCATCTGAACTAAAGGAGATATCGCATCGTGGGCGTTGATGAGTCTGAAAAATCTTCACTGGGTTTGGGGCGAAGTGAGAGAGAGAAATGACTAAGAGAGGCCTAATCAGTCCCCCGAGAGCCTTTTCTGGACCAAACAATGCCGCCGCAAATCCGCCGATGAGGCCCAATTACAGGATGTCACCACCCCCCCGACCCACGACGGTGGTCAATCCCAGCGAGCAGATGTTTTACGAGCATTGGTTAAAAGCCACTTCTAGTTCTAATGCCATACGTGCAACCCATATCGCTCCGCCAAATCCTTACGATCTGCAGAATCATCAGAAGAAACTAGACCACAACAACAACAACAATTCCAGCACCAAAACCACAGCGCCCCCTCCTACTCGCCACCAGAGGCTGCGTAATGGGGCCACGCTAATTTCCAACAACACTGCTCCAAGACCAAAAGGACCCACTGCTTCTGGTTCCAGATCCGATCCCCTTGACGCCAATCTGATCGCTCCAAAATTTTCTGATTCTCCAAATAATTCTTCTCCCAACCATTTATCCATCCATGGATCGGGTCAACGCCAAAATATCAGCAACGTCGGTAATAACGGTGGAACCGCTTATACTTCACTTGCTCATCCTCAACTTAACAATCACTTACACAAACTTTCTAGAGGCGGAAGCGGTGGCAATGACGGTGAGACTTCTTACCTTGTATATTCTTAAAGATACAACCATCGAAAACAAAACAACTTTAAAAAGATTTATAATAAACGTAGACTACCATGGTAATTGCAAATTGGTTTTAAAATCCATCAATATTCATATAGGTCAATTATTCCATAATTGGTAGTTTAATTGTTTTTATTTAGTTAAGCAGTTAATTTAGTTTATTTCTTTTATTAATTTGTCAATTTTTTTTGAGATATATTAATTTGTCAATTAGTTTGGAGTTTAATTGCAATTTCTTATATAATGTTTAAAGTTTTAAAAGTCAAATAATGCAAAAACATTTTGAATTTAAAATGTAAGGCTAACTAGAACTATGCTCATTTTTTTAGCTTATCCCGAAATCCCCATATACGTAGGTAAAATTCCTATATATGGTGGTCAAGATGATCACATTGTCCTTCATTCGAAATGTTCTTCACAAAGCAATGTTCCGAGAATATTCGAAATTTACAAGGACATTGCATCTCATCGTCAAGGAAACTCATCTATTACATCTTACTTCACAAGGTTAAAGACATTGTGGGACGAACTTGAAACCTACAATGATCTTTCTCAATGTTGTTCCTCCGGTGAACATGTGGAGAGAGAAAAAGTTATGCAATTTCTCGTGGGGTTAAATGATCCATATTCCACTATCTGCCACCAAATCCTTCTTATTCGGCCGTTTCCAACAGTGGAGAAAGCATATTCTATTGTAATTCGAGAAGAGAAACGGATGTGGAGCTGATTTTGTCCTTACAAATTATTGCAGCAAAAGTAATATAATGCAGAATAAGCAGCTTCTTCATAATGATCAGTTACTGCTGGAAAGGTTTATAGTAATTAATGTTGAGGAGCAAAGAAAGTGGATCAAAATGAAAGGGAAACCATGACCACGTCGAAATTCCAAACTTCTCTAATGGACCATTGCTCATAGACTTTGACAGTGCGATGTTGAATATTTTAGATTCAAACAAGTTTTAAGGTTACGATTTTTTTTTTCCTTTCATGAGAATTGTTTCTTTTAGTCCTCATATGTTCGTTATTACTCAATTACATGAGAAGTGTTTTTCTTAGGATTTGAGGAATAAAAATACTTTATTCAAGCTATTAATATTACCTAATCCTCCCATTAAAGTAAGATCTTGAGTTATAAAAGATTTCTCTCACGCACTATAATAAATCTGGATTTTAACGATGGTCGAAAAAAGAATGAAGAACGAAAGAAAATACGGAAAAAACGATGACGCACATTTAATGCACATATATAGTGACATTCACTTTTAATGACGAGTAAGGATCGTTATTAACAGCGATCGTCATTAAAGAGAAACAAGGACAGGACACTCGAATAGTTTTGAACACCTGACCGTCGTTATTACCCTTTAATGATAGGGCATGACGTGTCATTAAAAGTGAAATGTGTTGTTTTGGTAATTAAGCAGGAGTTCTTATTTATTTATGTATGTGGTCTATTTTTAGTGAGTAAAAATATTTCATGAGATTCACTTTTTTAATAAATGCAAAATATTAATTGTTTAATACAAATAAACCATGTCAAAGACATAAGTAGGATTTCAAATGATTAGCGTGGAAGTAAGATTTGTCCATTCTTCCATTTGAATAAAATGAGTTATATTGAAAAGTTTATCTTTTTAATAGTTTGATTTTCATTACTCAGCAACTGTGGAACCTTTATTAAGTAAAAAATTAGTTATAATTTTGATATGTTGATTAGAAAACAAACAAATTACACATAAAAGAAATTGTTATTTTAATCGAATTCAAGGTTTATACTTTATAGACATTGAGAACATTTAAGAGTATGAAATTTTGTCGCATGAGGAGAAAGGGTGGAACTGGGGAGATACGTACTACTTTTAGCCGTCTCTCACATGCCAAACCAAATTCCAAAATTTTGATTTCAATATTTCAATATTTCTTATTGTCAATAACCCTTCGGGATCATGTTACATGCATATAATCTGTTATGAGTGGAGTGAAACGAGATTCGACAAATAAGCGAAAGATTGAGACTAGATCAAAGACTGGGAGAGTCCAATTGTACAAAGCGACGAAGCAAAGACTAGAGAGTCTAAATCGTTCTGACCGATCATGACTTGATCCCGACCCCTGCTCGACACCAAGCAATTCTCAACCGTCTCTTCAATCTTCTATGATCATAAGACGTGGCTCAGTCCAAGGAAGCCTCCATTTCTATATCTCCATTATCAACCATGGGTTGGAAAAGTCCCACGTGGAAGATTTCCAAGAAGATCTTGATGGAAAAACTCATATAAATAGAACAACAAACTAAATCCTAGAGGTATACTCTATTACCCTCCACATCTATATACAATTTCTCCAATTCTAACTTAAACATGGAAACCCACAAAAGTAGTTTTGTGCTATTCGGTTTTGCAAGCTCCGTAATTATCGAAGTTTGGTGTGAATTCGGCAAGATCCCTAAAGGTCAAATTCTTGCATCAACATAATTTTTTTTTTTTGGTTCAATTATACTAAATGCCAATAAATTTTAGATAAGTTTCAATAGTAGCTTTTTAAAATTTTAAAAGCTCTATTTTTATCCTTAAATTTTAAATTTTGAATTTGTTTAAAAAGTGACCTTCCATTAATTTTTTTTTGGTGAAGATGGAAAAGTGAGACGTGTCGGTGACTTTTAAAAAAATGGGTACACGTGTGGTAAATGTTCGAAGTTTAATTTATGTCTTAGGATAATTTTTTCTATTATATCCTTATCATTTAAGAAGCTTCATTTTAACTCTTAAATATGAAAATATGATGACTTAATATTATTTAATCTAAAAATAAAAATTTTAAAAAGTTTAAGAGTGTAATTAAGTTCATGGATCCATATTTCTCACCATACTTAAGTTTTCCTTTAAACAAAAGAAAGAAAGAGAGAAAATATAGTTCATGGATATTTTGGAAATCATCTCATTTTTATCGTCAATAACCATTTTTCTCGTATAATGATGCTATGTGAATATGTCTCTTATCAATCGGAATTGTTTGCTAAAAGGAAAAAAAAGTATCGAACAAAATTGGAAACTTTTATTGTGATTTAATTTGATATAGTATAGAAACAAAATTCCAAAGAAAAAGGAAGTATTTTAAGATATAAGTTGCAAAAATTGTGAACAAGTAAAAGTTACCGTACTTGTTCAAGCCTAGGGGTTAAATCACTTAATTGAAACTATAGCATAAAAGTTAATTAAGCATATAGAAATACAAACGAGGACGTGTTTTGTTTAAAAAAAATGAGGACGTGTTTAATTAGTGATCTAAAAACCGAAATTAGGTAAAACAAAAACAAGAGATTCAATGAAAGAGTTAGTTGTGTTGTATGTTTCAGTATTTTCGAATACGTGTTTAATAGTTATTTGAAAATTGAATCTCAATAAAAAAATATATTTAGTAATATATTTGTAATTAGTGAGTTAGTTACCGACTAAATATTTATATGAATCTAAAACAATATAAATTAATTTTTGTGTTGTAAATTTTTATATAATTATAATTTTACAATATTATATAATTTATAATATCCCAAAATATTCCGCCCAAGTTGAAAACAGTTATAAATAAATGCATGGGCGTTGGCGGGGGATGGGAAAAGTCCTAATTCACATTTCACACCTACAATGCACCCACAAGTGTGAACTGAATTTTCAAATTTAGAAGGTATATGTAATATAAATAGACACCCCATTAATAATAATAATAATAATAATAAAAGTCGTGAAAACGTGATTGCTTATCTGGTTTAGTGACAAAGTTAAATTAAGGGTGTGCTAATTTGAATTAATAATCCTGTGCGATTGACTTGACCCGGAAAACCCTCCATTTCACATCTGAGACATCGTGGCCGTCGATGAGTTGAGACGTCTTAAAAGTCTTCACTGGGCGTTCCCATCGAGAGCGGGAGAGAGATGGCGAGAGGCCTAATCAGTCCCCCGAGATCCTTCGCTGGATCACCCAGTCGTCCCCTCGCTGATGATCTCCACTTTTACATGTCACAGTCCCGGCGGCCCACGGCCTCGTCGGTGGCCGATCCCTCCGACCACCGGACTCCGCCCAGAACTAGAACTTCCCAGCGGCGGCACACGGCGGAGAAAAATGCTGACGACCTCCAGAATTATCTGAAGAAATTAGACCGCAACAACAACAATTCCAGCACCAAAACCACCGCTAAAATTAGCAGTAGCAGACCATCCATATCCCCGCGTAATGGGCTTGAGATTGAACAACCGCGTGGGCCCACACCAATTTCCCACAACGCTGCTCCAAAACCAAAACCAGCCCCAGCCATTGATTCCCCTGCTCCTGATGCTAGTACTGCTAATAACGCCAATCTCATCGCTCCAAAATTTTTTGATTCTCCACATAATTCTTCTCCCACCCATTTATCCATCCATGGATCGGGTCAACGCCAAAATATTAACAACGTCGGTAGTAACGGTGGAGCCTCTCACACTCCACTTGCTCATCCTCAACTTAACAGTAACTTACACAAGCTTTCTGGTGACGGTGACGGTGAGTTCTTATCTTTTATATATATATATATATATAACACTTGAAACTTCTCCATTATCCTTCATAATTATTTGGCCCAATTTTTCTTGCTTCAAATGGTTGTTGGTTCAAAATATTGGTGTGATCCATTTTGGTAGAAACGTTTAAAATCAAGATGATTTTCAAAAATCAATTATATTTTAAATCTTTTTTAAATCTATCATCCCTCTCAAACACACATAGATTCTAGTACCACTCACTATTGACATATGAATACTTATTGGATAATTGGTTGTTTATTTAATTTAAACGGTTAAATTTAGTAATTTATTACTTTTATTAATTTTTCAATTAGTAATTAGAGTTTAATTGCAATTTTCATTATCATTGTACTGCTATAAACAACTACATTTAGGTTATAATAGGACCCTTTTGGAAACTTCCCAAAATTTCTTATCTATAATTTTATTTTCCACATTTTGAATCTTAATTTTTTAAAAAATCTAAGACTAAAAAGATCTCTGCTGAACCTTATTGTAGCTTGTGTTGAAATCCCTATATATATAGGTGAAATTCCTATATATGTAGGTAAACATGTCGCGAACATTGTCCTTCGTGAAAACTCCATATATAAACCAGTGGGCTCGAATACGAAACAAGAATGGTCTTCTCAAAGCAATGATTCGGAAATATTCCAAATTTACAAGGGCTTCGCATCTCATCGTCAAAAAAGTTCATCCGTTACATCTTACTTCAAAAAGCTAAAGATATTATGGGACCAACTTCGAAATTACAGTGATCTTCCTCAATGTTATTCCTTGGGTGCAAAGCAGAAGTTGAGTGAGCATGTGGAGAGAGAAAAAGTTATACAATTTCTTGTGGGGTTAAATGATTCATATTCCACCATCGTCAGCCAAATCCTTCAAATTCGGCCTCTTCCAACGGTGGAGAAAGCCTACTTTCTTACAATCCAAGAAGAAAAACAGAGGGCATTGAATTCACCGTTGAAATTGTTGCAGCAAAAGTAATGCAAAATAAGTGGCTTCTTCAAAATGATTGGTCGATACAATGAATCAATGATGTTATTGAAGAAGTTAATAGTAATGTTGAGGAGCAGAAAGTTGATCAAAATGAAAGTGGAACCCATAATGATGTCGCCTTCTCCATACAACCCTCAGCGATGTTGAATATTTTCAGCTCAAACAAGTTTCATGTGTTTTTTTTTCTTCTTTTATCCATAGGAGAATTGTTTGTTTTCGGCCTAGCTCATATATAGGTTCATTATTTCTCAATTACATAAAATTTGTTCTTTTTAAGGATTTGAGGAAAAATAAAATTAAAATAAAATACTTTGTCTAATTTATTAATCATCTAATCTTAGAGTGAGATCTTGAATTAGGAAAGACTTATATCTACAATTAGTGAAAATTATTTGAATTTCCAAATGAGAGTTTAATTTGACTTATTTAGATTATTAATTAAGTCATAATAAAATATATTTAAGCAAGATTTAAAATGTTGATATCGAGAAAAATATAGAAGTTCCAATTGTATAGAGGACATATCATTGTTGGCAAAAGTTTTGGGAAAATTTATGGAAATAAAAAAAAAACTTATAAAAATTATTTAGATTAATAAATGAGATTTTAGTTGTAATTTAATGAGACTAAAATTCAACATATGTTTAATCACCATACTTGTAAACTTGAGTAATACTGATATTTTTATATAATTAAGAATGATATATATCCAACACAAAAATATAATAAATTATTTAAAAACACAAAATAATTTTATAATTTTACATCGAAATAATTTTAATATTGATCTGCAATAATCTTAATTAAATATATGAGTGGAAATATTTTAACATCTAATATAGGAATTTAAAAATAATTAAAAATAATTTGAAATAATTTATTTAAATTATTATTTTTTATAACAACAAATAATGTAAAATTAAAATAAGAAAACAAAAAAATACATAAATAAATAATGGGAAGGCGGGGAGAGAGTCAATTGAGGTCATCCATTCCCTCCTCCAAATTTCTTCATCGATGTGGCCCTAGTACATGTCGTTGACATCTTGAGATTTCAAAAGGTTGATGTTGTGAAATTGATACAGAGATAAATGTTACGGTTGTGCCCTTGATAATAGAGATTGCATTCCCGTGAGAGAATCAATCTTGTTTTCATCACCATAAAAATCTTGAAAACTCATTATTTTTAAAAAATATATATATTTTTACATTTTTTAGTTGTTAAGTATTTAATGGTGGTGAACACAAAATTAGTCTTTAACATTAAATGTTTGACAACTAAGAGAGAAAAATGAAAAATATAACTTTTTTTTAAATAATAAGTTCTCAAATTTCCAATGATAATAAGGAAGAATTTTGATCATTGTTAAGGAGTTAAAGTATTTTTTTTCCCTCCATCCTATTGCAAAGATAAAACTTTTTAAAAGTAATAAATTGTCAAATTTTCAAGGATGGTAAAGATGAGGTCTAAAAAATATTTATTTCTTTTATTTGTAATTTGTCACATTTAATCAATACTATAATTAGATTTTATTTGTTACCCAGATATATTCTTTTTGTTTGTAACTTTTTTTCAAATAATTAATTAGCTCCTTTGTAATAATATAATTAAAACTTACTTATTAAATATATGATGGTAAGCATCATTAAATAAAAACAAAAACTTAAAAAGTAGATACTTAATAAAACTTTAAATTAAGATAACATATATTGGAAAAGATAAGACACCATTTCAATATGCAAATAAGAAAATACAACTATTAATCAAGGAAAGATAATACGTAATGTTGATATCATATTCTTAAAATAAAAAAAATTTATAAATTTTTTGATGAAAGGACATGATATATAGCTTGAAAATATAAACTTGTTCATTATAAATTTAATTAGTTTGAAAGAAGAGAAGAAAGTTAAATAACCGTGAGAATAAAAAGAGAAGAGTTTAAAATGTCCAGTTTTTTAATAATAAGGATGAAAAAAGGAAAAGCAAAAAGAGAATGAATCATCTGGATAGTTCATTGGTCCAAAGGGAATATGGTTAATTAAGAGCTAAACGGTCACTTACAAAAGTGTGTTATTTTAAATCTTAACCATTTTTCTCCATCAATATGAGCCTTTTGTTCAACAACAATTGATACCTATTTCTTTTTTTAAAATCGGAGGTTTAAATTTCAATATTTCTAATTTGTTATACTAAAAAATATATATATATATATATGAATTTTAGAAAAGTACAAAAGTGAGTGTGTTTCATGAAAGACAAGAGAATGGAGCTAACAATAAGAGTAAAATTTTGAAAGAATTAAATGTTGTGTTTAAAAGGTTGCTAAATTTTTTTTTGTTCAATAATGCTCAATGCTTTGACCGCCATTTACTATGCAACCCAGCTATTATGTAGTCTGCACAAAAAGTAGAATGAGAGAAAAAGAAAAAGATAAATGAGAGAATGAACCTATCTCCGACGGCAACAAATAAAGAATTTTCTCCTCTCTTTTCTAAGATTCTTTGTTTCTTAAGAAAGTATTTAATGGTAATGAGAGCATATCCTTACTCATAGCTTTTTTTTTTATTTCTTTTTTATTTTTATAAGGAAGTTAAACAAGTCCGTGATAAATTAAGGGATATCAGACATGAATTTAGCAAAAGAGTCATGGAGCAAGTGTAGCTCTCATCTTGGCTTGTTTGCATCAATTGTTACTGTGTTGTCTGCATTAATGGTTGCTGCTATAATGGTATTGACAGCATTGCAAGAGAGGACAGTACGTGTGTAGGCTGCTGCTAGTTTGTTATGTAAAATTTAAGAAACATCATTGGTTTAAGAAACATTGTTGTAATGTTTATGTTTTGGACCTTATTTGTATTGATAACTCATGTCGTTCATATTACGTTTTGAGAGTAACTTAAAGATCTTGCTTAATATTAATTATCAACAGGTAGCCATATATATAGGCCATAAGAAATTAGTTACTTTAACTAATATCTAACTAAGTAACTACTCCTAATACTCCCCCTCAAGATGGAAGGAGAAGATTTGATACACCCATCTTGGATAACAAATGAGAAAAAGAAGGAGTAGAAACAGCCTTAGTAAAAATGTCAGCAAGTTGAAGATCCGAACGCACAGGGAGCAGTTTAATCAACCCAGCTGATACTTTGTCTCGTACGAAATGGCAATCCAACTCAATATGTTTGGTC
>NW_019104497.1:3399035-3409922 GCF_001995035.1 Momordica charantia
GGCCCGAAATGAGTGGATGATGGGTCTCCCAAAGATGGCGTTATAGGCCGATCTACCGTCAATTACCACGAACTCGGCCATTTGGGTGACCTGAGTTTGGTCCTGCCCAAGCGTGACCGGCAAGTCGATGAAACCCTCTGGGATGACCGATTCTCCAGAGAACCCAACCAGCGGTGTCGGGCTTTTCTTCAATTGTGACCTCGTCCATCCCAGGGCGAGGTAGGTCGGTAAGGACAGGATGTTAGCAGATGTGCCTCCGTCTACCAGCACCCTSCTGACCACCACATGATCAATCAAAGGAGCGATCACAAGTGCATCATTGTGGGGCAGGTGGACCTCCTCCAAGTCTGCACCGTCGAAGGTGATTGGGCAGGTCGGCCTTTGCTCCCTGATGATGCACACCTCGCGCCTGGCTGCACGAGCTAACTCCTTTCTTTTACGTCCGGACTGACCTCCGCTTGGCCCTCCGAAAATGGTATTGATGACTGCAGGTCGGTCAGTGCGCCGGGGCGGCGTCCTCGAACGCTTCCGCTCTTCCTTTTTTTCTGCCGAGCTGGTTCTGGGCTTTCCCACAAATTTCTTGAAGTAGCCATCTTGAATTAGATTCTCAATTTGGCGCTTCAACTCCCAGTAGTCCGACGTGTTATGGCCGTGCTCCCGATGGAAGCGGCAATACTTGTCCTTGCTGCGCCTCTCCGGGGCTCCCCGAAGCTTCTCAGGACGTTTGAGTAGTTTTTCCATTCCAGACTCCTCGATGTTCGTTAGGATCTCGGAAATTGGAATCGTGGTCGGGGTGAAGCGTTCGTAAGGCCGGCTTCTGGTAGGTCCGTTCTCCGCCCTTCGATACTCAGCTCGGCCACTGGAAAAGGATCCCTTGTCCTTAGACTTGGGATCTGCATTTTCTATATCTTTTCCACTTCTGCCCCGGCCGATCTTTCGTTCTGGTCGGCCGGTTTTGGTTCGGAGGAGCTCCTGTCCGTCGATGACTTTCTTCGCCTTCTGAAGCACCTCGGCGAAGGTGGCCGGGGCCTCCTCTCCAAGTTTCACCGTGAGGGCTTCGTCGGCTAGACCGGTGAGAAAATAGCACATGGCCGAGTCATCGGAGCAGTGTGCGACCTTCAATTGCTCCTCCTGGAATCTGGTGACATATTCTCGYAGCGTCTCACCCTCCTTCTGTCTGATGGTGGCGAGATGGGTYGCTGTCTTTTTGTCATAATGCCGAGAAGAGAACKGGGCGAGGAACTCCCTTCTCAGCTGAGAGTAGGTCGAGATCGACYTGGCTGGCAGTCTCCGATACCACAATCGCGCGCTGCCAGTAAGCGCGATCCGAAAGGCGCGACATTTGATTGCGTCTGATGCCGCTTGGAAATCCATGAGGCTTTCAAAGACCTCAACATAATCCTTGGGGTCCTTCGACCCATCATAAGGTTTCACGGTAGGAGCTTTGAACTTCGGAGGGATCGGTGCTTCCAAAACGTCCGAGGTGAAGGGCGATTCTCCCAAGTCGCCATCGTTCAGTGGACCTTCTTTCTGCTCACATTTGGCCTTTAAGGCCTCCACCTGAGCGTCGAGCTGGCCCCTCAGCTGGTCGAACTCCTCCCTTGTAATCACTCCTGCAGGAGTTGCTGGGTTGCGAGAGGATTCAGCCTGTTGGTTGGAGCTCCTGTGTGAGCGGGATGGTGACTGTCCTTTTCGGAGRGATGAGTCTCTCTTTCTGTTGAGGTGNCCGGTAGGTCGGACCTCGGCCAGGTTCACTTCGGCCCTCATACTTAGCATCTGTCAACGCTAGTGGTGGTGATCTCGGCGGTCCGAGCTGGGCATGACTCATGAGTCATCTTGGAGCACCAATAGGGGTCCTCCACGTGTCCAGGGTATTCTTTTCCCCAAACATATATCAAAGATAATAGACACAATTTATTAAAGGTATAATGTCTAGAACATACTAACTTGAATATAATTCAACTATTAAAACATATATTATGATAAAAAGAAATTAGAGGTTTGAATTTTTTTACAAATATGGTTTACTATTCATCCCATTAAGATAGCACATGTGAGCAAATTAAAATTCTACGTATATAATTTAGTAAAAGATCAGATAAATTTTGTGATCACATTTGAAACCATCTCATGTTGCACATAAAGAGAAGAGGAAAATGAAAAGGACTGTTTGGTTGTCAATTCGAATTCTATTTTTTTGTTTTCAAATTTATTGTAACAAATTGATGTAATGAACACATGTTTGACATACTTGTTTTCAAAAAGTATTTTTGGATTCTGTGATCTAAACAGTGAAAATTTGAAAAACAACATTTTTATGTTTTCAGATACTGAATTTGAAACTTTAAATACAGAATTGCAGATAAAAACTTTGATAAATATATTATGTCATGTTATAAACTCTTTTCATTTTTATTAAAACTAAAAATGTAAAATATAATAGGTTATAAATTATATAATATTGTAAAATAATAATTATACAAAATTTATAATATATACGTTAATAAATCAATTAATATTACGTTAGATTTAACTAAATATTTTTTTAAGTGCTATTTAACTAAATATTTAGTTAGTAACTACAGTAACTCACAAATATAATAATAAATATTTTGAACAATTTTTTAAATTGAGATTTAATTTCTAAGTCTGCTAACTAACACATATCTAAAAATATTAAAAATAACTCTATTTCCATTAATTAAATCATTTGTTTTCAGATTTATATTCTGAAAATTGATCCGCACTCCACAGTATTCTTTGCACCATCCAAATATTGTCCATCATATCCCTTCATAATGATGCACGGACCCGAAAATTTAAGCGATAAATTATGATAAATTTAATCTTCTATAGATACCTTAAATATTTCTCTAATTTGTGAGTACAAGACCTAATAAGTGATTGTTGATGCTAATTTCTGGATGGTTCGAGCTATGCAGCAAGCTCTGTGGAGCGAACTATGCAAGAAGATCTACACGCATAGAACAAATATTCTGATACTCAAGTTCAGTCTTAGAATTTGAGCTAATATATCGGTTCTAGACAGAATCACTCATTTCTCTAAAGACACTCAAACTTTTCCAACGGTCATACCTTGACCATACTTAAAAATGGAGAAGAAATAATACAGGGGGTTTAAAACATAGGACCAAACCTCTTTCTCTGGTGCTATATCAAATCACTCGTTAGGCCAAAATTAAATTATCTTCCTAACTTGTTATAAATATTATTTTTTCAACTTGATCTAGAAAAAAAAATTTCAATATATATATATTTTTCTAATTTAATAAATTTAAGGATGCCCTTTTTTTCATTCCACTCCAATACAATCTAAGATAATAGCCAATAAGATTAACTTCCTTCACTTTCAATCATGATCTAATTTTCCTCATATTCTAGAAACTGGATTCAATGATAAGAATCAAATTGTGAGAGCGGCACGTCCAAAGGATTATTATTTATTTATAATTTATAATTTATAATTTTTTTTTCTTTTGGGTCAAGAACGACGACGGCCGTCAAGGTTCAACTTCACCAGAACAAAAATTAATGTTTCAGACGACAAGACGAATCTCTCTCATATCTTCTCAAGAGACGTCTAATTATCAAGTTGGCTCTTAATTAATTAATTAATTAATGCCTCAAGTGTGAACTTATTATTAATCAAATTTCTGCCGCAGTTTTTGTTTGAAAATATCAAAGAAACTTTGGAACCATATATCGGACATTAGCATATATTATTATATGATCTTGATAAGATATTGGAAACAAAATTTATAATCCCAACATAAAATATTAACCAAGACGGGGATTTTTTGTATCCTAGTGTTTTTTAAATAAAAAATTTGCCTTTTATTAACATTTGAGAATTAAAATGATATCTTTGATTTGCAGGATACGACAAATTCATAGTGTTACACAAATCCATTATCATTTTGTAACTTATAATGAATATATTATACCAATTGCTCTTTTTCTGATAAAAGGAAAGAGGGGTGATGAGTGAAGAAAGAAATCGAATAATGGTGGTGTGCTATAGAAGTTGGTATGAGTGAAGAAACAAAGAACAAAGCCTCTTAATGGTCAATACATCTAAATATATAGAAAGTAAAGTAATTATCTAGCAGGCTCAAATGGTAAAATAAAGCCCAAATTAGATAAAATAAAATCAAGAAGCCAAGTAAAAGGATCTAGGGAAAAAGAAGTTTTCACCTCTGAGTAGTGGATTGTTGATGGAAGATACGGTCGTTGGGTAATTAAGCGGCAACATTTGTGAGTATGTCCGTGTTATCATTACCTATACTTCTCACCACTTTGAAATGACTACAACTTACAAAGCAGAAGACGATATTTAAAAAAAAAAACAAAAGATTACTACGAACTATCTAAAGAAGATAGAAGTAGAATAATTTGTAAAAACATGTATTGGTAAACCTGTTTATGCAAGGATATGCACAACAGTGTATTTCAGATTGCAGCTCGAACTCGGCCTCTGGACCGATCTGAATACTTGGGCGGACCTGCACAAAAAGGTGAGCACTCCGACGATCAAGTCAGCATAGGTCGGATTCCCAGTTTAGTTCGAGGTCAGAAATCATCGTACCTGATCGTGGAGTGAGGTCCTCTACTTATGGGTGGTAGTCCCGCTAATCTCGCGACGGTTACACTCGGTAATCTCGGGACCGTCGGTTACACCCGGTAATCTCGGGACCGACGGTTACACCCGATAATCACGCCGTTGACAGTAGCTCACATCGGCCCCTACCGAGCTTCCCGGTAGGTCGGACCTCGGCCAGGTTCACCTTGGCCCTCATACTTAGCATCTGTCAACGCTAGTGGTGGTGATCTCGGCGGTCCGAGCTGGGCATGACTCATGAGTCACCTTGGAGCACCAATAGGGGTCCTCCACGTGTCCAGGGTATTCTCTTCCCCAAACATTGAAATTGATGAAGTAACTTCTCTGAAAGTTCAAGTTAAAGCTTTGACTAATGCTATGTATAAACTAGGACAAAGAACTTTTCATTCAAATGAGTTGGTGGTAGCAACAAATGCATATTTTTATTATAAGGAGCCAACCGTCGAGCAAGCTCAATATGTCAACAATAGAAATTTGGCTACAAAGAAACTCGGGCACATAACTCGCTGCAAAATCATTCGAGATTGAAGAATCATGAGGATTTCTCCTATGTTAACAATAAACATGTTTTGCAGCCTCCACCAAGCTTTACATCTCATCCAGCTGAAAATAAACTGTCTTTTGAAGAGATACTTGGTGCTTTCACCAGGAGTTGAGCCAGTCGGATTAAGGATCAGGTGGATGGAAATACAACAGCCATCAAGAACATTAAGGTTCAGATAGGATAAATGGCTTCCACTTTGATGGCTATGCAAAAAGGAAAATTTCCAAGTGATATTGAGGTGATCCCAATTGAATAGTGCAAGCCAATGACTGTGAGAAGTGGAGAATAACTCCAGGGGCAAGATCATAAAGCAATTGAGGAGCCAAAAATTATTAGTAAGGGAAAAGAGAATTCAGAGGAAATTGAACACGAAGCATCACTTACATTAGAGGCTGAAAAGCCTGCTAGCTTTGATCTTCCCACACTTTCTATTAATTTACCTTATCCTCAGTGTTTTCAAAATAAAAAGCTTGACTCTCAATGTGCAAAATTTATGGAGATATCTAAAAAAAAACTTCATATTAATCTTCCTTTTGCAGATGCACTGGAGCGAATGCTCAATTACGTCAAATTTGTGAAGGAACTGCTCTCTCAAAAGAAAAAATTGAAGGAATTTGAAATAGTGTATTTAGCAAAGGATTGCAACGCAAGAACTCAAAGGAAACTACCTTGGAAACTTAAAGTTCCCGGGAGTTTTTATATTCCTTACAATTTTGGTAGTCATTCGTTATAGCTTTATGTGATTTAGGTGCGAGCATTATTTGCTTCCTCTTTTGTTAGGCAGGAAGTTAAATATTGGTGAGATTAAGTCTACCACAATAATGCTCTAGTTAGTGATAGATCGACTATCTACCCTTATGGGGTCATTGAAAATGTGTTATTGAAAGTAGACAAGTTCATCACTCCAGTGGATTTTTATGTGATGGATATGGAAGAAGATCATGAGTTGCCTGTAATTCTTGGAAAACCATTTATGACAACTGGGCGAGTTTTAATTGATGTGAAGCAAATAGAACTAATTTTTCGTGTCCAAGATGAGAAAGAAATATTTAAAGCCACAAAGGATCCAGATACTTGAGCAGAGACACTCTTGATGATGAGCCTAAAAGATACAAATGAGGGGGACAATGGAAGAAACAATGGGTTCCAACCTCCTTGATTGATTGGACGGAGCCCTATCTAGCTACATGCATTAAATAAAATGTTGTGTGAAAGACAACCCAAAAATTTTTAGTTTATTATTTTTATTTTTATTATTTTTAGTTTCTTTAGATTTATTGTTCTCATTACATTTTATGTTTCATGCAAACTTAATGGATTTTGGTGGTGTGTCTAGACGTCGGCGCTATGCAATATTGATATTAACTTCAAGGTAGTATTGTTCTTTCCAATTTTCATTTTCTTTGTCCTTATTGTTTGCTTCATGCGTATATTTTTATTACATTGAGGACAATGTAATTTCAAGACAATTTATTATTTTGATGGATGTTGTGAAATGCATGTTTCTTGTGCTATTTCTGCATTTTAATGTACTAGTTAAGTTTGGAGGTGAAGATTTTTGTCAACTATTTCACGTTTTAGACTCAGTATGTGTCGTGATTCATATGTGTTGATTTTCCATTTTGAAACTTTGATTTTTTATTGATACCCTTGAATAGTTTGTAAGTTATGAATGCATCTTTAGTTTGATTTCTTATGCATGAAAGAGATAAGCATGATTGTTTTATTTTTCAAAATTACATGATGCTATCTCATGATCTATTGATTGAAAAATGCACTTGACTTATGCAATTTACACACTCAAATGAGCTTTTTGCACCTATAAGCAATCAGCCATTACATCTTCCTCAATTTATTTCATCCTTGTGGTGTGATAAAACTTAGCATGTTTATTCTAGAACTTGCTTGTGAATACATTTTATGATCACTTGGTTGAGTTGATGCTTTAATATGAGAGTTAATGTCTTGGACGAGCTCTTTCAGAAACTTATTTTCACAAATATCCAAAGTTTTCAAATTTTACACTTTTAGATTTCTATTTAGAATTTTTTAATAATTTCAATTTTACCCTTATTTATTCTATTTATAAAATTTTACCCTTATTATTGTTTTTTCTTTTTTGAAATGTAAAAGATTTATCCCTAATTTTATTTTATAAATCTTTAATTATTGTAGACCCCAAATCAATTATGTCCATAATCCCTTAATTTCCTCTTTCATATATTAAATCTTCCTTCCCCATTCTTTTAGTGTATTAACTATTTCATTTTTATGTTAATGTTGTATCACTAGTAGAAATTTGGGTTCTCGTGAAATTTTTTAAACGCACAAAATCCTTTCGTGACATTAACATCGTCACATATGCCCCATCATGAAAGGTATTCATGACGTTTTTAAAACGTCAAGAAAAGTAGCATTCATGATGGTTTAAAAACATCATGCAAAATATCGTTTTTCGTGACAATTTTTAAACGTCAAGAAAAATGATTTCGTGAGCTTTTAGACCGTCACAAATTTTTCTTTTCGTGATGTTTAAAAAACGTCATGGTAAATGAGTTACCGTGACGGAAATAGAATTTATGACGGTTAAACAACGTCACAAAAATAGAATTCATACTTAGAAAAGGTCACATGACAGGCTTTCGTGACGTTTTTTAAACGTCACAAAAAATGATTTCATGACGTTTAAAAAGACGTCATAAAAACGACTTTATGACGTTTTAAAACGTCATAAAAATAGAATCTGTGACGTTTTAAAAACGTCACGAAAAATTATATTTTGTGACAATCAGAAAACGTCACAGAAAATGGATTTGATTTTGCTGGCAAACGTCACGGAAGACAAATTTCATATAATTAAATTGTCGATAGACATCGCGAAGACATGAATTTATATATAACAAAGTTGAAATCATATAGGAACAAAGTATTCTCCAATTTGCTTGTACAATATATTACAAGTTCAAAGTACTGAATTAAACATGTCTCACACACCAACCCCAACAAAGAAACTCATTCATCAATTAGTTGCATTTCTAATTGTCGACTTTTTTGGGTTCGTGAAAGACCTAATGTAGAAAACAATGCCCAAGTTAGATAAATAAATGACCAATAAATAGATAAGAGAAGAAATTCACTTATAAAAGAACAAGTTCTATCTATTAAAGGGTGCAAAGGGTCGAGAGGATATTAAATAGACAAAAAATACACAACCATCATGGTGTGGCCTAATGGTCAATAAGGACCATTGTAAATAGCAAAGGGCTTAAAGATTTCATGGTGGCCACCTACCTAAGATTTCATGAACCTGTCAGTTAAGAAATTGAGTGAGTAGATGAGATTGAGCACCTACATCGACAAGTTGGGAGAATAAGAAGAATGCTTAAACCTTTTCCTAAGACATTAAGACTATTAACAAACTTGAAAATTTTATATTTTTATTTAAGTCAACTAAATCTTGTGAACTCACAGCCCACTTCGACTAAAAATCGATCAACGACCATTTTTATCCAAAGCCTCGATGCATAACTAGTGACGTATCTAGCCAAAGCATCTCAACAATCCCATGATACCAAACAATACTATACATCATATCCAACTACAACATATCCATCTTAGAAATCAATACATTAGCTACTTTCGGAAACACAAGCTCGCAAGCACATATAATCAAATAAGTACAAAAAAGACTAACAAGTAGTCATGATATTTCTAAAACTAATTAAAATAATACAAATACTTCAAGTCGCAAAAAAAAAAAGAAAAAAATTCACATTTCTTGATATTATACCTAAATTTTACAACCTCTATCTTAAGAATTCCTATGCATGATCTCAACCATCATTGTTTAAAATCGATGGTCAAAATGATTTTCTAGTTCAATAATAATACAAAGCTTGCTCAAAAAACATCCAAAATTCGAACCTTAGGCTACCAGCTTTTGACTTATCATTTACTAGAAGTCCTTTTCCAATTGTTGAGTTGTGATCTCTTATCATTTGCATTAGTACTCCTGCTACCTCTCCTTGGACTCCCAGTACCAAAAACACCAATTACTGACGATAGGTTACCTAGACTTCGACTTGGAGACCGGCGGTAATTTCAAGTATTTAGGAGTACTTTCAACTTGTTTACTGTGGATAAAAACGAGAGAGCAATTTCAAACTATTGTAGAACTCTTCATACATGGATGTCTGCATTTTCTGCAATTCAAAAGCCTAAAACATTTTAAATGAAGCAGATATACCTCGATAACATTCAGATAGTTGGAAGATCGGAGTTCAAGCTCAATGTTAGATGGTCCAAAACATAACAGACTTGCAATAATAAATTGTTTCAAGAGACACAAAAATTTCCATTAGTGACCAATATAGATACCATTGTATAACCAATATCTACATCGAATACCCCAAGTACTTCAAACCACGTAAAGTCATCCATCCAACCTGTTCCTAGTAAAGATAGAAAGTAAAGGCATGATCAACTGAATTTCAAATGCATTTGGATAATAGAAAAATAATATATTAAAATAAGCTAAATTGCTTATAAACACACACATACAAATGCAAGCCTTCTAAACAATTAGAATTACAAGTACATAAATATTGTTCAACACTCCACTATCCACTAAAGTCAAAGGATTGTTACCGATGAAAACACGACGCATCAGGTTTCTTCTTTAATGCAAATTAGTAATGAGATATAAAGTCTTTTCCATAATTCCAGGAATTAAACCACATCTTAAGAGAAGGAAAGATCTTAAAAATAATATCTAAGGAAAATAAGGTTCAAAAGACATGCCAATCTAAGGGAGTCACCTGCAATGGAATAAATATGTATCTTACCATCTTGCCGCGTATAATAGTCTAACTTCCATTTGGTGCAAGCACAGATTGTAAATCCAAGTTTCATTGTTGACACTACTATTGATCCATGCAGTAGGACAACTCCAGGGTAAAGTCTTTTAGTTGACTTCCAACATCAATAGCCTCTACGTCCCCACGCTGACCATCCTATCTTAAAGGCTACGATTCAAAACTTAAGAGTTTGAGAATCAAATTGGTTGAATCAAAACTCAAGTCATCATTCGATAATATGCCTCTAAAATTCCAAATTAAACCACTTTCAACCAAAACTGTCATTTCCTTAGTGTCCTCTGTATTTTGACCCAACGTAAAATTTGCCTTTTCCCTTAGCAAGGTGAGCTGAAGTATTGTTCAAAGGTGTTTGTTTATTAAATTATGGATTGGATCATCTGGGACTATGGAGTGTGATGAAAGTCTTTGGTCTGTGTCTATGTTTGGAGCAAACAGAGAGTAAAGTTAAGCAGAAATTAAGGACAAAACAAATCTAGCTACTAGAAGTGGATTAAAAGTGTACTAATTGTTTGGCCTTTTCACTTTTCTTTTCTTTTAATTTCTCAATTGTAAAATAAAACCCCATCCCTTCCATTCTTTTATTAACTTCATTTTTACACGTTTTTTTTTATCTAAATCTTTCATCTTCTTTGTCGTATCTTCCCCTCCATTTGCCTACTTTTTGGGGAAACTCTTCACTCTCCCCCCATCAATTTCTTCAATCCCCTTTCTACATTCCTCATGCTCAGCCACAGCCAGTGGTGCCTTGGTGTGTGGCTAATGCCATGCCTTTGACTTCGGGAAATAAAAGACCTCTCCCCTAGGACCCACTTTGGTTCCTCACAATC
>NW_019104497.1:3439930-3450056 GCF_001995035.1 Momordica charantia
CTGGGTACCTTATCCTGGCAACACTATGGATACGGTCCACTCTGTAAAGGTTACAGACGACTCGATCTAGGTCGTTCGTGTGGAGACATGCGAGTGGGGGTATGCTATACAATGAGTTTGTATAAGACCGGACCACGAAATAACCAATCTTTTGATGTAATACCGTTAACTAATATATTGTTGTTTCTTAGGATGACCAGGCAACTCATTCTCAATCCTGAGTGAGTTATGGACTCCTACCCGTGAGGGCTCGTCCTTTGATCTGTATGGGTGAGAGTGACCCAAGTTGCCGACTCAACATTCCTACCATTTTTAGGGACGAGACCGAGTGAGGAGCTGGGAACATAACTTCACAAGATGGAATTCACTCATCTCCGACTTTAGGGGAGTAGATGAGTGTTCCCTTAAATGCTGACTCCGGGACTTGAACAAGGGGCCCCACCCTCTCATTGGCCCGAGAGGGACTTCTGATTATTGGTCGGACCATAACCGGGTTGTTCATTAGAGGAATAGTGGTATTTAAGGAGTAAGATGTAACTCAGGGGTAAAACGGTAATTTGACCCAACTTGAGTTACGAGCACTCGTGAAGGATTGACTCGTCATTAATGGTCGTATATCCATGGACACGAAAACATTCTGCAGTGAGAAGAGTGTAACTGCGGGTCTTTAGTGGAGTGACCCGTAGTTAACGAATGTTGATTAACTCGGTCAATGAGTTTGACCGATTAATCTCGTATCGTTGGAGCTACGGATCTGTAGGTCCATTAGGTCCCCTTACTAGCTCATAACAGGTATAACGAGGATCAAGTTTTTGGAAGAATTTGAACTGTTCAAATTTCTTAAGGGATTATATGTATATTGATACATTATAATATATAGTTAATTCTAAATTAAAACTATATATTATGAAAGAAATTATTTGAATGAGATTCAAATAAAATTAATATGAATATGATTCATATTAAAACTATAGGTTAAAAATTAATGCACATAAGATGTACATTAAATCTATAGGTTATACAAGAGAGAATATGGTTTAATTAAATATGAGATATTTAATTAAATGTTAAATAATTAATTGTTAATTATTTAATATTACATTTTATTAATATTAATTATTTATTAATTTGATTAATAATTATTTAATATTACATTTAATTAATTAATTATTAATTTGATTAACAATTATTTAATATATTAATTATATTAATATTAATTAATATAATTAATTATTAACTCCCCTGCATTGAGTGGTAACTCCCCACATCACTGTTTTTTCTGGGAAATTTTGCAGAAACGTTCTGCAAAAACAGAGCAATAGAAGAACTCTCATCTCTCTCAAGCTCTCTCAATACTCCCTCTCATTTTCAAAACGAGGTGCTCCCACAAGCACGGTCTCGAGACCCAAGAGGATAGCGAGGAAGACACAGTGGTGGTGTTCGGGTGGAAACCGTTGAATAAACGTTCTTCAAAGGTAATGTTTTCCTCTGTATTTTCATCTTTAACGGTTTTGATTTTGTTTCCCAAATGTCACGAACAACAGTCCGCTTCCGCTCCGGGATTCACATCCCTTCACACGGGACATTATCCATTTGTATATCAGGGGTATATCAAACATATATCTCGTATATCAGGGGTATATCAATTATATACCCAGTATATCAAATATATACCTAGTACATATACTGTCCCGGTTACACTAAAATAACCTCGGATGTTTAGTTTATTGGATTTTGGACAATGCAATGCTATGAATTCAACAACAAATTTATTGAATAAAGCTTTATTGAATATACATCTATTTTTACATAAATACAAACTACGAGTTTAGGGCAACACACCCAACAAGAGCGACATTGGGAAGATGATCCTTTGTCTTTAGACTTAGTTTCAGACTTCCCTTTTTCCTAGCCACCTGACTTCTTCTGGTCGGACCTCTTGTTCGCTCGACCCAGCTTGGTTCTAAGCAGCTCCTGCCCGTCTATAACCTTATTGGCCTTCTGCAGGACCTCAGTGAAGGTAGATGGCGCCTCCTCGCCTAATTTGACTGTCAAAGTCTTGTCGGCCAGGCTGGTAAGGAAGTAGCACATGGCCGAATCGTCGGAGCAATACGCGACTTTAAGCTGCTCCTCCTGGAAGTGAGTCACATACTCCCTCAAGGTCTCACCTTCTTTCTGTCGGATGGTGGCGAGGTGAGTGACAGTCTTTCTGTCATAATGCCGAGAAGAGAATTGGCTAATAAACTCTTTCCTCAGCTGGTTGTAGGTCGAGATTGACCTTGTTGGCAGCCTTCTGTACCAAAGYCGAGCGCTCCCCGTGAGAGCGATCTGAAAAGCTTGGCACTTAATGGCATCTGATGCCGCCTAAAAGTTCATGAGGCCTTCAAAGACCTCTACTTAGTCTTTTGGGTCCTTAGACCCGTCATAAGGCTTCATGGCGAGTGTTTTGAACTTTAGAGGAATAGGGGCCTCCAAGACATCCGAGGTGAATGACGACTCACCCATCTCGTCATTATCGAACGGGCTCTCCTTTTTCTCGCATTTAGCTTTTAGTGCCTCGACCTGCTCATCAAACATGTGTTTCATCAGGTCGAACTCTTCCCTCGTAATCACAGCCTCCGGTGTCAAAGGTGTGTACTTCGACTGGGTCTTGAGGTCGTAGTTGGAGTATCCTCAGAGCATGATGGGGAGACCCTTGGACCCCGTGAGGCTTTCCTCTTCTTGTCGACGAGGTGCTTCCTGAGATCGTGATCTCTCAGGCTATAGTCAATCCCCTCGTTATTAGTGATGGGTTTGTGATCATCGTGATGGAGGGGTGGATCTTGATCTTCCTCATCATCCGGCATGTCGTCTCCGCCTGGGACTTTGGAGGGAGATCTTGTCCGGTTGACCCGCGTCATCTCGGTGTATATTTCCTCCATGGTGCACACTCGATTGCGCATGTCATCTAACTCCCGTTGGAGGGTAGCCAGAACTTCAGAGTCCACGACTGGGGTAGCCCTTCGGGAGGTCTTTTTTGAGGTCCCACCTTGACCTCGGTTGGTTTTAGTAGGTCTTGGGTGAGCAGGAGGTAGTTCCTGATTCGTGTGGCGGGTGGATCTCCGTGGTAGGTCTCCCTCTTGTCCTGCTCGGACCTGGTCCTCGACTGCTTTGGCATCGAGTTCGCGCTGAGCGCCATTGTTACCGTTAAGACATCTCCGTTCCGTCGTATTGGCAGAGTTCGCTAGCTGCACCATCCTCGGATCACTTTTTAATTGCTGGGACGACTTGAAATGTCCTTCCCCACAGACGACGCCAAATGTTGATACAAGGATTTGCACAACGATTATTAAGCTCGAACCCGGTCCTAGCTCCGACCTGAAAGACAATGGGAAGACCTGCACAAGAGGGCAAAATCTCCGACGCTCAAGTCAGTAAGCAGCTCGGACTCAATATTAAGTTCGAGGGGAAATTTGATACCTGATGGTGAAATGAGGCCCTCTATTTATAGGTTTAGATTCTGATAGGGGTCACAACAGGCGGTTACCTTGGTCGGATTTGAGGTCGGATGTGTCGGGTTCGAACAGATCGAACTCAGACACTCTCTAAGTTACAAATTTATTGGGAGCGACTAACTTCCCAGCTCGGAAGGTTCCGTGGAGGAGCCTTGCTGACTAGCTCTTCTGGACAACCTTTTTGACAACCAATCTTCGTCCTCCACGTGGCGATCAGATATTTTATCTCCAAACACTCTGTTATGTGCTTTAAGCTTGCTCAATACATAGTATGACCAGGATTGCTCTGCTACGTGTCTTGAGCTTGCTCGATACGTAGTATGACCAGATTTGCTCTGCTATAGATTTTTATGTTGTTCGATGTCTAGTATGACTAGTTTTGCTGTGCTACACATCTTGAGGTTGCTCAATGTATAGTATGACCAGTTTTGCTCTGCTATACATCTTGGGATTACACGATGTATAGTATGACCATTTTTGCTCTGCCATGCATCTGGGATTACTCGATGCATAGTATGACCAGTCTGCTCTGTGCATAGTGAGATATTACTTTACGCCAGTATGACTAATTTCGAGTATGGATTGATGTGTTTTCCTAGCCATGACTATATCAAGATTGATAAAAAAAGAGAGTATTGAAGTTGTAGACAATACTAAAGCTGTAATATCTGATATTACAAACACCATCAACACTTGATTTTTCCGGAAAATAGGATTGCCTTCCTTGTCATCATTGCCTCCTGGAAATGTGATCGCCGCCACAAAAACTACTGTTGCAATGCAATGAGGGTTGCAGATCTACCTGAGGAAGGGCTTGGCATGAAGACAACCCTGGCATTGTCTATTTTTTTAGTCCTTAAACCTGCCTCCAATTTATGGAATCGAACCTCAGCGCCTAACAAATTTTGTTCAACCTATTTTTGTTTTAAAAAATATTCTCAGTTTATCGGCTTTTTTTCTCTAATATATTCAATTTTTCCCGTTTTTTTCTTAAATATATTCAGTTTTCAACCTTTTTTTTTAAAGTATATTTACAATTTCAGACTATTTTTGTTTTTAAAAATATATTTTTGTGAAAAAGAAATATATTTTTATTTAAAATATTAATTAGTCGCTTAAATTAATGAGTTTGTTATATAAATTTGTTATTTAGTTTGACTCCTTATGTGTAGTCATGTACCTTCTACAAGTTGTTAATTAATTTGTTTAGGTTGTTATTTAGTTTCAATTTGTATCACGTGCCTTATTATAAATAGCTCATGTATCCTTCAATCAAAATACAGAAGTTACTCACACTTTGCTTGAGTTGTTTTATGGTATCAGAGACCGTCCTTGCGTTTTTTTTCTCCACCATGTCTTCCTCGAGTGCAACCCTTCTTCTCTTGTTAACTCTTCTATAACTTCTTCTCCTTTGTTCCTGCTTTCGAATATTTGTAATCTTGTTCCAATCCGTCTTGATGCCACCAATTTCGTGCTATGGAGGTTTCAAATTACTCCAATCCTTAAAGTACACTCACTTTTTTGTCATGTTGACGGTTCGATCCCGGCTCCAGAAAAGTTCGTTCGTGGTTCTGATAATTCCATCACAAATCAAGTTAGTCATAAATTTATTAATTGGAGTACTCGTGATCAGACTCTTATCACTTTGATAAATGCTACGCTTTCTCCTTCAGTCATTGGGAATGTGGTTAATTGGAACAACTTCATCTTGTGAGTTGTGGACGTCTCTCGAAAAGCAATATGCTTCTCATTCTTGTTCCAACATCCTTGAGTTGCGATCCGAGTTGTACACAATCAAGAAACTACCTTCTGAATCAATCGAGATGTATATTCGACGAATCAAAGATATTGTCGATAAACTTGTTGCATCTCATTTCAAATTGATGATGAGGAAAACTTGATCCACATTCTCAATGGGCTTACATATGATTTTAATGATTTTCGCACATCAATTCGCACTCGGAAGGATCTTCTCACTCTTGAGGAACTTCATGTGATGTTCAAAAGAATGAACTCTTGCTCAACGGGCTAAGATTTTGCTCAACGGGCTAAGATTTCTGATCTTATTCCTACTGCGATGGCTGCTTTTCGAGGCCATCAGAATTTTAGAGGTGGACACTTTAATCGAGGTCGTGGTAACTATCCAAGTACCCGTGGAAACAATGGCGGTAAAGGTAAGTATCCAA
The DNA here is from genome assembly GCF_001995035.1 of Momordica charantia. The sequence continues at coordinate 3,445,611 of NW_019104497.1, forward strand.
ATTCTAATTCCTTCAGGCGAGGTAATTCTCAACCCTTTATTTCTGGGTGAACTGGTCATGGTTCACCTAATGGTAACTCTCTTCAAGGGGGACGATGTTTTCTGTCAAATTTGTAACAAGCTTGGTCACACTGCTCTTGATTATTATAACAGGATGAACTTCTCCTATCAAGGTCGTCATCCTCCGACTCAATTGGCTGCAACAGTAGATGCTATGTCTAATGGTTCTTCTACTAAATCTCCTTCCTTTTGGTTGACAGATGGTGGGTGTAATCAAACGGGTTGACTAATTTGAATCTTATGAATAATTATAATGGTGAGGAAGACACAGTTGCTATTGGAAATTGGCAAGCTATGGCAGTTACTAATACTAGCAGTGGTATTCTTCATATTTCTTCCTATGACTTTCACCTTTCCAATAATATCCTTCATTCTCCCACCGTTGCCTCAAATTCGCAATTTGTTTATCAATGTTGTCATGATAACAAATCGATCTGACCGACTAAAACCGACTGAATTGATGTCGGTCGGTCGATTTGATGAATAAATTGGTCAGAGTTGATTTTTTAATTACCGACATTCTTTAAAATTATTTTTTATCTTTATTCAAATTTATTACCTATTCCTTCAATCTCTTTTATTTCTCTTTTCGTTTCCTTATCCTTCATCCTTCACCTTGCCGCCAGAAACTTTCTTTTTCATCTTCGTCTTCCAGCCTTCTCATTCTTCTTCCTAATCTTCTTCTTCATTTTTATTTTTTCTGTCTCTAGAATCGCACAGAAACTTGCCTACATGTCTCCCTCCACTTCTTTTTCTTATGTGCAGAAGCCCCACCGTCGCTTCTCCACCGTCACTCAAGCATCTTAAAAAAAAGTACTACAGAAACCGACCGACCGAACCGACTAGTGGTCAGGAAAGTCGATTTCCATGATAGGAAACAGACTAGGTCAGTTTTCGACATCGGAGACAGCAAAAAACCGATCCTGACCGACTGATGCTCACCCCTAACCGGAAGATCTTGTACCAAGGCAAGAGTGGAAATGACTTATATCCCATTCCATGTTCCTTGGCTTTATCAACTGCGTCATCCAATAATTATGCCTTATTTGCAAATAAGGAGCCTATTCTTTGGCACTGGTTCTTACTCTACTTGCAAGTGTACTAGTTGTCTAAAGGCTAAAATGTCAGAACTCACTTTTCCTTTGTGTCAATCATTCTCTACTTTCCCTCGTGCATAGTGATGTATTGGGGCCTTTGCCTGTGATCTCACTAGCTGGTTTTCGATATTATGTTAGTTTTGTCGACAATTTTAGCAAATTTACTTGGATCTTTCCTATGACTTATAAATCTGATGTTAGTCATATCATTAAAAAATTTGTTCCTTTTGTTGAAAATCTTTTATCTACTAAATTAAAAAAATTTCGAACTGATAGGGGTAGAGAATTTGTCTACTCTTCTGTCTCTTTGCTTTTTGAATCTAAGGGAGTGTTATATAAAAAATATTATCCATACACTCTTGAGCAAAATGGAGTCGCTGAGCGTAAGCATCGCCATATAGTTGAAACAACATTGTCATTGCTTTTTCATTCTTCTGTCCCCCTAACCTTTTGGTTTCATGCATTTTCTATTGCTATATTTCTTATCAATCGCATGCCTACTACTTTATTGAACTTTATGTCACAATTTGAAAAACTCTTTTGGGTACACTTTTGATTTACTACATTTAAAAGTTTTTGGGTGTACATGTTATCCCTGGTTAAAATCCTACAACGACCACAAACTTGAACCCAAAACTTCTTTAACATGTTTTTCTTGGTTATACACTTGATAATAAAAATTATCTTTGCTATGATTTAGAAACAAAGAAGACCATTTTATCTCAATATGTTACCTTCCATGAAACTATTTTCCCTTTTGCTAACTTTTCCAATTCTTCTTATTCTCCTTTTTATCCTTCTTATAACTCATCACTTTTGCTTTCCCAATTGATTCATATGTCTTCGCCTCCCATTCCTCAATAGAGGCTCATATTTCTCACCCTTCCAATCCTCCTCAACAACCTAATGACTCTTTAGCTCCCATTATCACACCTTCTATTATACCTTCTATTATACCTTCTCCACCACTTGATCCTTCTCAACACACTTTCTTCAATACCTCTGTCAGCAGCATATCTAACACCCATCCCATGCAAACGCGTTCCAAGTTTGACATTTCTAAAAAGAAGGCATTTCACTCATTTGTTGCTTCGGATGTTCCCAGTGATCTTGCCTCCTATTCTGTTGCATCCAAGTATCCTGAGTGGCGTGCAGCCATGGCAGAAGAGTTTGCCGCTCTTCAAGAGCAAGGTACATGGTTGTTTGTTGCACAGACTGATGGCATGAATGTCGTTGGATGTAAGTGGATCTTTCGCACCAAATATCATCTTGATGGCACAATTGCTCGGTATAAAGCATGTTTGGTTGCTAAAGAGTATCACCATGTTGAAGGATTTGACTTCGATGAGACATTTAGTCCTGTTATCAAAAAGCCAACTATTCGTATTATTTTAACTCTTACTGCCACTTTTGGTTGGAGTTTAACTCAATTGGATGTTAAGAATGCTTTTCTACATGGTCATTTGAAGGAAGAGATTTACATATCTCAACCACCCGATTTTATTGATTAGTCTTGTTCTTCTCATATTTGTAAGCTACACATAAGTTTGTATGACCTTAAGCAGGTTCCTCAGGCATGGTTTTGTTTTATGTGGACAACATCATTGTTACAGGCCATGATAATGCTTATATGCAAACTTTGAAGAATGATTTAGTTACTGAATTTCAAATTTCCGATCTTGGTGAACTTAAATACTTTCTTGGTTTGGAAATTCACAAACATTCTTCTGGACTATTTGTGAACCAAGCTAAGTATCTTACTGATTTACTTACTAAGTCTGGCATGCTTAATGCCAAAGCTTGTGCCACTCTTATGTCCCTACCATGGATTTCGTTACTTCAACTCCTCATTTCTCTAATGTATCCTTATATCGACAACTTGTGGGATCATTACAATATCTTACTTTTACTAGACCGGATATCGCTTTTGCAGTTAATAAAGTAAGCCAATTTCTGCAGAATCCTTCTACAATCCATTATACTACCGTTAAAAGGATTCTCCGTTATTTGTGTGGCACGAGGGATCTTGGTGTCTTGTTTCGTCCAGGAGATTTATCTCTTACAGCCTACTGTTATGCTGACTGGGTCCATGATGCTCATGATTGTCGCTTAACGACTGGTTTTGTCACCCTTCTTGGTAGTAGTTCTATTTCTTGGTCTGCCAAAAAGCAACAAATAGTTTCTTGATCTTCTATTGAGGCAGAATATATATCTCCGGTGATCACTGCGGCTGATCTTTATTGGCTACGTCAGCTCTTTTGTGATCTTCACATTTTCCTCCAAAATCCTTCTGTTTTATGGTGTGGTTATGTTTTAGTTATTTCTCTTGTCAGTAATCCAGTCTTTCATGCTCGCACGAAGCATATAGAGGTTGATTATCACTTTGTTTGTGAGAAGGTGGTTCGAAAGGATTTGTGGGTTCGTTTTGTATCTTCCAAAGAACAACTTGCAGACTTGTTTACCAAGGCTTTGACTGCCTGTACTATTCTCTCTCATGGCAAACTTATGTCATCTTTCTGACATAAGTTTGAGGGGGTGTAATAGGATTAATTATTTATTTAATTATTAATTAGTTGCTTAAATTAATGAGTTTGTTATATAAATTTGTTATTTAGTTTCAATTTATAATAGGTGACTTATTATAAATAGCCCATCTATCCAATCAAAATTCCGAAGTTACACACACTTTGCTTGAGTTGTTTTAGTCACTTTCACACGTCACAATAGTTGGCGATTTCTCTTCATCTTCTCTAGCGTTTTGGGTGTCGGATTTTTTTGCAGATTTTTTTTTCGAGGTAAAGATTTTGTAGATATACTTTGGTATAAAACAATGATTTCCTCAAATTTTCACTCTATAAAAAAACGTGACCTCATTCAACTTGACTCATATATAAATTGAACATATTCACGTTGGTTTGAGTTTGTATGAAAATCGATCTGACTCAACAAAGTTACACCTCTAGTGAAAGTGAAGTTGTGGACAAGTCTCCCTCGAGATAAGTGAGAAGAAGAGATTAGAAAAAACGTGAGTTGGATTGGATTGGATCTTCTCGAGACAAGTAGACAAGGGAGAGGCACACTTAAAATACAAAACGATAGATGAAATTCAGGTTTAATCTTAAAACCGACACCAAATTGAGCCATTTGAATTTATAATTTAATCGAACCGAACCAAACCGCCACATTAATTAGATAGCAGAAATCGGTAGGCTCGGTTCGATTTAGTTATGCACCCGAGTCATCCGTCTTCCCGCTCTCTTTCCCCTTCTTCAACCAAGCCATAAATTCGT